>JAQGBX010000067.1:0-53465 GCA_034698745.1 Megaphyllum sjaelandicum
AATGCATATCAAATGAGGTGTACCAGGTGGCACTTCGCCAAGCCAGGCTCAAAGTGCGAAGTGTCACCTGGTACACCACATTTGATATGCATTACCAATTGTTTGCCCGGTAGTTGGCGCTAGTGGTCGGTAATTTAATTTTTTAAATTATAGCCTAAGTACCAAAGAATGCGTACCCTTAGATTGCATGCCCTAATAACGTTTAATTCATAAAACTAATACTACATGGCTATGGCTATGGCTATTCTTTCAAAAGCAGTTAATTTTTCTTCCTTATTTTTAATTAAAAACGGTAACATGATTTATTGTTCATTAGAAACATAAAGAGTAACTTGGAAAAAAACAACTTCTGATAAATATGTAAATCCTGCGTGCCTTCAAGAAACGTTATTTCGTCAGTCTATGTCCTCTCTGCGGTGTCAATATCCCGTAGTTTGTAACCTACAGTAGCCACTAGCCCTATCTCGTTTCAATCATTTATCATATTCCTAATGCTGCAATTATGATTTTGGGCAGCTCTTCTCAGGCTCCCTTTTTTGTATCAAAATAACGCTAACTTTTCAGTTACCGAAACCATTCATCACGCGCATGTGTTGAATGGCTTGACGGGACCACCGTTAACGTATTGTGTTTAAAAAATTAAAGCTATTTACATACCTGTCAAAACGCATGACTTTTTATTTATTAACATTGCAGACGTAGATTCTTTTTATTTTAATGTAGAATTTATTACTTTGTAAGACTTTTCCATTATTACGCGTCTTTTGCATATGGCAAAAAGCAAATTTCCTGATCTGTTAAAGTATTGATGTAGCCTAGCTATACTATCATTGCATTGTAGCAATGGATTTATTGTTAAGCTGCGATAAAAATCAAAGCAAGGCAATGTTTTATCTAATTTAAAAGTCAATAATTCCGCAGAATTCTAATGTATATAGAAAAAAATCTAACATAATTACGAGCTGGTTTGGCGTATTTAATTGCGGTTAAATAAGGCTAAAGCTATTATGAAGTGAAACGTATCCGGACAAATATACGTTCTGCATGTCTATTAAAACAAAAGAAAGGATTGATAAAATTTTGAAAAAATATGAATATGTAACACGATGAAATATAGCAGGTTTTTCTGATGAAAGTTTAAACTAATTATAGCTATCTGGTTTAGTTTCTTCTCTTACATAATGTTAGTCTGTTATGATTCGTTCTCGTCGAGATAGGTCGCTCCTACATGAAGACAATCCACTACTGGCTTTATTTTAACTATCTTTCCATAACGTTCCATTCATCATTTTAAACATGCTCTGGTGACTATAAGACACGAGGATAAACTACAATATACTTGTAGCAAAACAATTTAAAATATATAAATTTATCCTGAAGTCAAATTTAAATAAAAAAGTCATCCCACTTAAATCACTAAAAAAGGAATTAATTGCAAGGTATTTAAACAGGGAAGGGCAATCTACCTGGTACAACCATCAATATTTTAACGGCATGATTTTCATAAAAAAGTTGACAAAAAATGCCCAAAAAAACTCAATTTCACATCGTCCTTATATGGGTCTATAAGAAATCTTGCCACCGCCAAATGTCTTCCAGGTATACTGTCCCACGGGGTATAGGTGAACTAAAACGACAAAAATAACAACACCCATGGTCTAAATAGTGATCCCCATTGATAATAAAATATTGGACAGCCCTTCGCTCGGTGCAGTGTATACAAGACATTTCCTTTCCTCCCTGTTCTCCAGTGCAATCTGCTTTACCCCTTTCACCCTTTGGGTCTTTTATTAGTATTACCGGTATAAAAATCAAGCCGAGTGGCAATTTAAAGATAATGTTGGTGCATTGACCACGGAGAAACTGATGCCAAATGTTGGCAGGAACAAATGGAATGTGGTTGTCTCTGCCACTGAATTAGTAAAGGGTTATGGTGTAAACGAAGAGCAATGGAAGAAAAAACTGGTAAACATTTGTACGAATCAAATATAAATAACTTTTGTTTCATGGTTGTCATTGGAATGTTTTAACCGGTCCAGGTTGAATGGTTGAAAAAAAAATTGAAAACTGTAAGCACAGATGTTCCTGATGGTCAGTATACACTCTATAAGGGACGGCGATATGGATATATGTATGGACATTCATCGAAACATTGTTCATTTTGAAAATTTGAAATATGTGGCGGATGCGAGTAAATAGTTTTAGAAATTTCTCAGTTTAATTGCTCTTATTGTTAATATTTATAGATATAACTCCCGAAAACAAAAGCCCTTTGGGGTCCTAAAAAACATTTTAAGAGTAGTGTTGAGAACCAAGTTCTGGTCTACAATTGAATACATGAGTAAACTACTGAGTCCAAAACTTGTTTTTCGTTTGTTTTTTTTATTTTTTTTTATTTTGTGGTTAAATCATATAAATTGGCATACTTGTTTTTTAAAGCAAATATGAAGTCTGTAATAATATACTCGTGCGTATACGCCAACCTAAAACAAACAATGTATCAATACATATTGTTTGTCTTAGGTTGACATTTCTTTTCTTTCAAAGTCTATACGTATTTATAAATGTTTTGGCAAACTGATAAAGAACAGCATTTGCAGTGATCCAGTTTTTCGTTACTTTTTTTTCGCTTTTTTAAGCTGAAATGCGTCGCGTGAGACAGCTGCACTATCTGCTTGAGATTCTAAGCATTGGCATATGTAAATCTCTGTTGTCTCTTCCATTTTACTGGTTGAGGTTTCTAAATTTTAAAACAAAAAAATGTTTATAGGAATATTTATCAGATTATCCATCCACAGTTGACTAAGCATGTTGTTGTATATAAAAAATATTAAAGAAGAAAATAACATCCAAAAGAATCTTCTCAGCCCCTATTGCATAACGGATTTATCGCATATCGTGTATACATGCAACCTTCAGGTACATGGTAATTATATTATCAAATCTATCTACGAAACAAACAAAAAATCTTCAGAGAATGGGAAGATGCCTTTCATTATTCAGACGAGAGCTTAATAAATTATTCTCAACACGGGTCATCAGAGCAAAAAATGGTCAAGATATTTCCTAAATCCCCCCGCCATTTTTACAGGTAATACCATGGGCTCTAAGTTTTTAATCTGAAACATTTCTGGCTATTTTCATAAACTGGTAGATACATGTATAGGGTTGAAAGAAAAACAATTACGATAAATGAAATTCATAATTCAGTCGAACCTAGCTCTTTAAGACGAATCTCAAGGAAAGTCTAAATTAGTTCGTTCAAACCGTATAGTTCGTATTATCAGAAGTCAGACGAAACGTTACTTCAACAATATATAAGAACTTAGGTTTCATCGAAGTTTGGATGAACGTTTATCTCACGTATAGAATGGGAAAGTGTGCAATTTTATTGGGGAATTCCTCGTTTTAACGCCGTTATAAAGCACATTTTTTCATGCGCGAATGCTTGGGAACTCAAAAATGAATTTATTTTAGCCGAACATTTTACAAATATTCGTATAAAGTGAGTTTTCTCTTTAAATGAAATCGTCCTTAAACACTTCAATGCGGCGAAGTTTAGAAGATAGCGTGTCAAAAAACACAAACGCATGGTAAAATGAATCTGGCAAATCTTGGCCACACAAATGATTGGATTTTTAATAAATCTTGGCAAAAATAATTCCCTGAATAACTCGAACGTTGTTGTTGAACTTGAACAGTTCTTTGGGCATGATGACATTTCGCGATATTATCTTTCGCGTTGTGAATTACCAACTTCATAATTTTACTTTGATAGGCACTGCACACCCACAATACCAAGAAGAATTCGACGAACTCGTATCTCCTGAGACGGCCAATAAAATCGGCGTAAAACTTTGAATACATAAATTACTCGGAATGATTTTACCTTTTAAATTAACACTTCATTTTATAGGAGGAATGCAAACACATCGCGGTAAGCCTACCTATACACATGATAACGGTAAAGAGGGGAGAGTGACTTATATTATGCTTTATCATAAATCGTTCACCCACCCGATGATATATGTTTATCGATGTATGATAATGCAATCACTCGAGGCGAAATTCGCTAAAACCAGGGTATAAAATTATGCGTATCGTTCTAGACGAAAGCATCCATGAACGTGTAGCTCCATTTCGGTGAATTTTAAAAGAATACCGTACGGTGTAATACCACTTTGACGTAACAAATACTTACGAACGTACGGTACATAATTCACGATGAATCATGTTCATTTGGCGCAAATACCCTCGCAATACACTGGATGTGTCACGCTGAAAAACTCCCCCAAAAACAAGAGAGCCTATAGCTCGTTTGCATAATGAGGGTACAAAAGTGATGGCCGAGTAACACTGGCCTAAAGGTGAAATCCAAATTGCAGACGTGACCTCCGTGGCATGGGTACAAAAAGTCGCTCTTGAATTCGGCCGATGCCAGGCCCCCCTAGCTTACTACAATGCCATTGCTGGTCGACACATCCATTTACCATAATTATGCGCGTAATTATTACTTTCTTGCATCAGCTTGGCATCTGAATTAAATTTAGAAATTTAAGAACGAACCACGCATTTTAAGATTTTAAGAACCATTTCACGCGAAAAGTGGGTACGTGATGTGTTGATGAATGGGAACGTTTCATCGCCGGTTTTTGGTTGGTTGGGTAAAATTCTGCGGTATTAAGTTTATTTTCTAAGATGCAGGGTGGGCCAAAAGTTTCTTTGGACGTTACGGGTAAATTCTGCAGAATTGGTTTGCGTCATCGTAGGCAGAAAACAAGTAACCTGGAATTGGTCAAACCCATCCTCCGGGCGGTCAATTATTGGCAAATTCTGAGATATTTTTTTACAGGAATATACAGTAAATGGGGAAATGTCTACTGCAGAATTCACGGCAATTTTAATGTAATTCATGTAAAGCAATGTTGAATTTTCTACACAAAACTAGTACGTAAATCGGTTTCATCATTAGGGCGTGCACATGTAGAATTTGCTAGTAAAATGTGCTAGAAAATTGCGTTTTTATAAAAATACAGAGTGGATGAAGCGATTTTCAGCAAAAAATTCTAGTACACATATACGGCAGTGATACAGAAGCATATATTGTATGTGTATATACTGTAGTTGATTTGCAAAATATGTATTCGCAGATATAACCGTGCAATTTTTTTGTTTTACAAACGTCATTACACATGCTATTATTTTTTATAAATACAATGTGGATGGAATATTCACTTTCTGGTATTATCTAGAGTTCATATGAAAATTCAATGACTTTTTAAACTCTATAAATGCATTGTACGTGAGTTCGTCTCAACCCTTTTTATGTCTACTAAAAGTAATCGCCAACGTTTTGCATAGGGTCTGAAAGCCGTATTTCAGGAACCAGAATGCATTAATCAAAGGCAAATGCATATTACTCCTCAGCTATAAAACTCTTTCTTGTATTAAAAGAGTGAATACAGATAAAATCGAGACAATTAATTACATCTTTTTATCTTTGAGTTCATTTAGCTCATTTGCAAGAAAGGTGATCAATCAAGTGTATTTCTTGGAAAATTTCCCTATTCTCGCCTTATGTTCCATGTTTATCATGGACCTGAATTAAAGCCAAATAAATTACTTTACCTCGCCGGTATAGTGATATGTCTATTGGGATTACTTTTTTATAAACGTTAGCAAAACGCTAGTTTCACCAAATTGCGACGTCATTGCTCCACAACAGAATCTGAATCCAAATACATGTATACGTATTACTATGGTTTTAAAGATCGTTGCGTGTCTCATGTTAAATGTTACCGTACCCTAAATTCATCACGATGTCAGAATGACAGATAATGCAAATGAGGAAAAAAATGTCAGCGTTTAAGTTATGTCCCGGCACACTCAACAAATAAAATAAAAAATTGTTTAGATAACTTTTTCATAAACCTGTAATAAAAATTTTGAACTTATTTATCTTTCAATTTCCACTTTTTATAAACATATCAGACAGAAAAATGTTCGTTATTTTTACTTTACAAATGCATTTCTGTTCATGAGTTAATTCTGTGAAAAACGTTTTTTTTTTGTTTGTTTGTTTGGTTTTTTTTTTTGTTTCTTTTTTTTTTCTACTTGAAAATCTATTTCAAGCACTTGCATTATCAACATAAGGCGTCATAAGGTGTGCCAAATTTGAAAGGTGCCTTGAAACTACAAACTATGGCGTAGAATTTGGAGTATAGATTTGCCCCAAAAAAGAAATATTCAGCTTCTGTCACTCTTCTATGATAGAAGACACGTACGTTACACCTCCAGAATTCCTTTAGAATATGCAGTGAATGGAGTGAGGTGCTCGGCTTTCCTGTTATTAAATACATGTAGTGCATGTTGATGCTTTTAAAAAGTCATCAACATTTAACTTCTGCCAATCTCTGCTAATGCAAATAATTGTATTAGCAAAAACCATACATTATCGTCCTATATTTTATTAACCTTTATCGTTTCCGTTGCGTTCTTAAGAGTTCGACATGGAAAGTACAGTATATGTCTACAAATGATCCAATAAACAATGAAGAGTGCATATGGCAATAAGAATTAATGGGATAGTTGAACCTGAGACAACAATAGTAACTTCTTAAAATGAGTCCAAGGCCCAGACACGGTGAGAGAAGCGCATTCTCCGTAAAAGGTTGATATAAGTGGATCACGTATATGAATACTGAAACCGGTATATAACTTTATACAATTTGTAGATAAGACATAGTGCGTCCATTTTTTTCAATGCTATAGATGATGCCGGTTGATTAGTCGTTTGCTGACAAACAAAGACATAAATACAAGTATGTGGGATGAAATACAATAACACCAATCGTTAACGTCTGGAAAAATATGGAAAACCAATCAGAGAAAACATCTGAGCCAATTTAGACTCTACACACATGGGTCCCTATTTCAGATGCGCAACGCCTAGCCCAATTTAACAAAGGAATACAAGTAGTATAAATTAAAATGCCTCAATTATAAATATGTATAGATCTTGCACTTTGTGTGACATCTTTAATTTTCGTCATAATGATAACCAAAAAAGGCTTCAATGACTTTTCACTGATTTTTATTCACTATAGGGTACGGTTAGATTATTAAAGCAAAAAATTAAAAACAAGAACATTATAGAGCTGCGATGTCCGATAGCGTTGCTATGCTTTGAAAAGCTGTAAAAATTCCATTACCGACATAAATGCCACCAGTTGGGATTTTAACGTTTTAATAAACAATGATGCATGAGAACAACAACGGTGACATTTATTGCCACGGTAATTGGCAAAGCTCGTAAATCCGAACAATGTGACGTCACGCGTTTCCACTTCACCTTCTCCAGGAGGCCATTCCACTTAATTCATATTTTTTGTTAGTTCGTGAGCCGCCGATCTGAGATCTTATCGGCACATACCTATTCTTGAAAATGTCAATGCGATTATCCAGTATATATGTGTGGCATTGAAAATATGTCCCCGTGACTCACCTATTACGGTCTAAAAATTCATAGCAACATTTTCCCAACGATGCAAAACAACAACAACGACAAAGGGTCAACCCTTTCAATCTTTGGCGCGAACGTAAACGCGTGGAAGTCTCCACCCATTTGAAGCATTTTCAGAGATCATGCTGGACAAGACAAGAGGAAGGACTTGAGTGAGATGCGAAGCGCCACCTATTCCTGACGTCTCGCAACTAACAAAAGCGCGGGTTTGTCAAAGGGTTAGTGCTCACGAGTTAGTGCAAGAAGTTGTAACCAACAGTAGTTTACTTGCAAAAAGTGCATGACAACTTCAGGCACTCTGCTTCAGGATTACCTCTGGACAAATTGTTTAGAGTCAAATGGCAGACTTCATCTCAATCGAACAAAGTCACATCACTGCCGTCCAAGAATTACGTCCTTGGGTTTGGTGAGAAACAGAAGTGCAATAATAAGGTTTGCTGTTTCGCTTTTCTGCTCTTAATATTTATGATGACACGTTAGATTACATCAGGCGGAAGTTGCCAATCACAAATAACGGCGCACTGTTAATTTTGTGCGTAAACCGAGGAAAAAAATAAGAAAGTTTTCGATATGTGGCATGCATATGCGCAGTATAAAGACAATTGAAAAAAAACATGCGTGTGTTGCATGTCTTCCCTAGCTATGAAAGACGATGATATCATCATTTTTCAAATGTTCTGCTTCATATGCAGGGGTTTCAGAGATCGAGGTGATATCACGTTAATTAGTTAAAGTTTTTAATTGCTATCGCCATCTTTAGGGTGCCCTCATTTATCTGAATAGCCAACAAGTGCTGTCGTTATCAGATGTCCTCATAATGATGAAATCACCCTGATTAACGTCGAACAATTTTCAGTTATCTTTCAACCATGATTGCCAAACGTTTAACGTTGATTGACTGAAGAGTTAATGAAAACGTTAGCAATTGTCAAGTAATTAATAAGTGTGTGACCCGGTCAACATCCAAATTGTCCTACATCTTTACCCAGCAATCAAACTTGGTGTCCAGGTACCACAAAGTGAATCGTTGATGCGTAGGTATTGTCGTGGGCGAGCGATGCTGGCCATTTTCAAACTTTACCATTTACCGTATACGGCAAATATCCTTTGCATGGAATTACACGAACTCTTTATTTTAATTTTTTTTTTTTAAATGCGGATGCGGATTTGATCTAACCTTCAATCTCATCTCTGCATGTGGTTCTCGCGTTTGAAAAAAAACCAAATGTCAGGTGTAAATGGAAATGTCAGATTTGCCCACCCCTTTAAAACAATCCGACTTGTATCTTAATTTGCATTAGTTTGTGATTCATTAGGTCACTAACTTGCAATTCACGCCGGAAACCCGGCTCGTGCTCATCCCAAAAGCAAACTGCCTATATTTGCGGTCCACCCAACTTTTTCTACGTAGGCCAAAACGTGTGCCTTCGAAATTCCAATAAAGAATCGAAATTTAAGGACATTTTCCGCCTTTTTCCTGGGAAACTTTTGACATTTCACTCTCGACATCACCGTAGCCATTGGATTTACGATCCCCACCTATACAATTTAATATACATGTACATGTATACAATGTACACTGTACTGTATTATTAGATGAGCCCAACCTGCATGCTTTATATCAACGTCATACTGAAAGAATACATACATGCACATACCCACACGATTTAATTGTGTGATTTTATCTATACCAGTAATGGGAGTTTAAGTAATTTTCACATATTTCTGAAGAAGACTTACTCATATGTAGCTGCATGATCAGAGAAATTGTTTTATCCGAGGCGTACATATGCTATAGATATTATATACATTAGAGAACTTGCTTAGTTGTGTGCAAATGAAAAATAATTACAAGTTCTGAATTAAAATTATTTAATATGTCGAGTATGTTAATTAAATTTAATGCAATGCATAATGTAATGCAATTAAAGCTTAAATGTCCATGCTGAACATGCATTAATAATGTAAAGAATTGAAAATAACATTGCAGTATCCGAACTGAAGGCAATTGCGTCACAGAAAAGCAGGAAATTTTCAATGGAAAGCAAGTGGAGAATTACAATTAAAATTAAATGTACAGGTATTTACAGTATTTAATTTAAAAAGGTAAGCACGATCTAAATCATCGCAAACGTTGTATAATTGTATATTAAAATCGGAACAACTTCAATTAATTCGTGATATACAGTGTAGTTGAACATCCCAGAACAAATTTACAAAAGTAAATATTGGCATCGCATTTGACTAAAGCAGGAGTTGTTTGCCAAGTATACAGTATATATTTCGTGTCGCTCACTATAAAATTGAAACATTCCGTCTTTCTCGATTAAATACGAATTTGGAGCAGAATACTAAATTGATATTCTGCGTTCTTTTCTCTTATCTCATTACAGACTTGCTATTAAACCTACAAAACTTCATAAAAATAAACGACCCCATTCTTGTTTTAAAACTTCGTTTACGAGTAACTTCACCCACATTCAAAAAAATGTTACCAAAATATCACAAAAGTATTACAAAATGAATTTACTCAAAAATGTATCTTCAAATGTGCATTTCGCTTGAATTAAATGCATTTTGAGAGGCATTAGTCGTAATGTATGTTGAACTGCAATACATCGTTAAATGTATTTATGCAAATATATAAACTCAATATACCCTATGATTTTTAATTGAATTCCACAATGCACCTGGACAAACGCATTTATGCATTCATGCTTTCGGTGCGTTTTGGAACATTTCTATATGTTTCAACCGATGAGCTAGAATTACCGAATCTCCAGCGCAAGTCCATATTATCTGTTTTTAAGAATGGTCCAAGAATTTTGATCGGTGACGACTTGATCATGAATTTTGTCCTCGAACTCTGATATTAAGATGAAATCAACTCATTCAGCAAACAATGTTTACCTCGGTGTTTGGTCGCACCATTGTTAGTAACACATATTTGTTCGTCATTACCTCAAGGAAACCTCCCAACTAACATAAAGAGTTCGCCCATTTGATGCATATCTAATCTATTGTCGGAACGGACGTCCATAAATCTACGTAGCACCTAACAGAACTATACAAATATGTAGTTTAGACTAGACACATTAAACCGTCGTAAAATTGGCTATCAAACACTTCGGGATAATAAACTAGTCTTCCCTAGCCTTTGATGTTATTTACGACGCGATGTAAATCTGAGCAAAAAGGCTCGAATGCTGAGTAGTGAGTTGCATTACGTTATTTATTCACCCAGAATCTATTTTATGTCTTCTTTTGATCAGATTCCAACCGAAATTCAATAATTTCAACGGGTTTGTATATGCGCATACATGTATGTACATCGAAAATGAATGATGCGCATCAGATACGCATTCGATGTCTTGTGCAAACAATGATAAAACATTTACAGAAATGGTTTCACGAGCAATTCTGGTTAAGTAATCACATACGAGGAACAAAACTTTAAACAAAGGTGATGCAGCCATTTGAATTTGCAATCTCACCTCTTTCATGTCGAGGAAACAACATATACATGTACGTAATAGCAAGAAAATGCTCCGGAAAAGTTTGGTAAACATGTGGTTTTGTACGATTTAAATCGAACGACACTCGACACGAGTGCAACTTGTTCAAATAAAGTATAAATTAGCGCTAATCGTAGTAATTAACCTTAAAAAAAGCCAAGGACAGCATGACGTACGTGTGCTAATGATCGTGTACCTATTTTGAATAGCATAATGCATCACGCAATCTATAGCATCATTTGAAGATGTATTTCACACACCCTCAAATTTATAAGCTCCAATGTCTCCAAAGTGGAATATAAATTGAATGACGCTGTGATCCAGATGTTGCTAGTGGATCATGCATGAACGGTTGAAAAAACCACCGTTGAAAAATATCGCAGAAATGCAACGCGTTCCATTCTAGTTCAAATAATGAAGAGATTCGAAGTTTCAGCATGGAATTTAATTAAAAGCATCTTTCAATTATTTGTTGGCACTTTTGCGCATTTAGGACATTCCACGTTGCTCGATCTTGAGAGCTGCTGCACTTGTACGTGTATAAAACTAAAACAAACTATGTATGTTCGGCACGCCAACTATACGGTATAATTCAATATTAAATCTAGCGCCAGACCACCCATTAACAAGAGGAGTAAATATAGCATCCTAACCTTTTATTAGAGGGGTTCGATCTCGTGTCCGGGTTTGTGACCCGGAATATTTGTTTACTTCAGGTGAATGGCCAATCCAATTATCCACGCATCTCGGGTGTCTTGAAAACTTTCGCAAAACAGATGAAATTCGCTTACACGTTTCGACGCTTTGGCAATCCATATATTCGTCCACAATATTCCAATAGCATCACGTGTCGAGGTAACCACCAAAACCATTCCATCGTGAAAATGCACGAATTCCCCCGCACTCGCCTTTCTTCTTCCCCCACTTTTCTGGACGACTGTTCTCCGACTGGCTCCTCTTTCGAGTGTCGTCATCAAAACACCCCCTCCGACCCATAAGCCCCTCGCGCCAGACTCACGATAAAACGCGCATTATTACACCCCACTCGCGCCCAATCAGAAGGCGAGCACCCATCAAAAAGTGCAATTTATTACCCCATTACCCCCTTCCATGCGATTGCCATGTTAATGCTTTATTCATGAGGGTTTTCTTAATTTGTTCACCTCGCCGCTCCAATGTGTCTACCCCTATTTTAAGACGTTTTCCTCTTTCGGCACTTTTAAGAACTGGTTCCTGTTGGGAAGTGTTTGCATAGGAAGTACGTTCGGGGGAAAACCACCCGTGCTCCAGGTAGACAAAAATAGGAAATGATTAAAAAAAAAAGCATTCCGGGAAATAATATCTTGAAAAGTTCGAGAGAAATTAACCGCGAGATATTACCAAAGCGTGAAAAGAAACAAAATGGTGGCCTACAACGATGCTGTCTGGATGATGGAGAATACATATCGGAATTATTCAATAGCAGCACGAACAGCATTTGTTGTATTTTTCGAAACATAAGACGGTATTTTTTCCTAAGTATTTGGCGACAAAATTATCGTGGGTCAAATTAACCGAAAGTCCCGAGGAATTTTCGCAGAATTCAACATCTTTTTTTAATTGCATCGATTTTGAACTGTTTCGCAAAAATGTTTATCACTATTGGTATCGACGTTATCTTCCCCGTAAGGGTCAATTTCACGTATACATAATATATTTTAATCACTAGTTTACATCTTATTTTATTAAATACTTCCAAAATACAATTTTGTTAAGTAGGAATTTAAAGAAAGCGTTCAACTATTTAACCATCCGTAAGGGTAGGAGCACGTTGAAGCTTATTCCAGTCGCTTGCCAACCAGTGTCGCTTACTGGTAAGCATCTACAATACCACTACGCGACGCTGACTAGCAAGCGACTGGAATAAGCTTCAACGTGCTCCTGCCCATATGTACGCGGCACAACTCATCTTTGGAGCTTTTATACTCAAATATATAAATATTTGAGTGCAGTAACAAACTTCTGTAGTTGATTTCATAAAAATACGACCACAACGTGGCATTGACCATATCAATGGGACTTTGTCTAAAGTGACATCTGCATTTGGATACTCAAGTTTGGCAAAATTCGGCTAGCATCCACCTTACTGATAACATGCGCCTGGAAACTAGCCTAAATACTTTGCCTAATGGAAAGATTAAACGGACAGCTTTTAAAATTGGGTGGATGTTTTGTTACCGACAAAACATGTTATCTATAGGTAGTTGTTATTCCTCTCACGAATACACCCTTCATTTCTCTAATTTTAGTAATGGATTTGTCTCCACCATCCAAATTGTCGAAATTAATATTGATAAATACATTTATCAGTTTCCTTTCATCCCCAATGGTGACCAAAAGGAAATATTTTAGGTTAACTGACGCGAAATTTTACGCTGCTTAGAAACTAAGAGATTGTATTGAATAAAGAAATCGTCCCAATGCAAACACTTTGGTCTGGACCAAATATGACAAAAAGGGAATATTTTAGGTTAATTGACGCGAAATTTTACGTTGCTTAGAAACTAAGAGATTGTATTGAATAAAGAAATCGTCCCAATGCAAAAAAAAACTTTGGGTCTGGACATTCAATTCTTGGCGAGGGTTGCACCCGTTGCCATTTTTAAAGTTAAAGCAAAGTCACGGTTGGTTACACGCGAAAAAGCATTGCGGCAAATCTTCGTGTGCAATCACGTTTATTGTACAGTAGCCTCTTATTATGTGCTCCAATAAAGCGTGGATAATGAATGTATTTTTTGAGCATTTCCTCGTAGGAGCAATTACTTTGGGTGGAACATGTTTTACAGCGTATTTAGTCATGTTTTACAAAGTGGATAATTCACCTTCATAATAGCACCATTTCCAGGCAAAGGTCTACAAGTTCGTTTAATTACCAGAGCTGTCCGAGTCTCTTCATATTTACTCCAATGAATCGGGAGAAGCTGCTTCTTCTGCGGATATGAAACCAGGGTGGCCACAGCTCAGGGAAGTCAGGGGGAAAAATGTGGTCATGGAAATGTCAGAGAAATTTGTGAGTTGTCAGGGAAATTTTCCAAAATAAAAGCAAAATGCTATACCTGCACTCAGTTTGCTAGCAGCTCCATCCCCAATGCTCTTCAGCTAGACTTGTAACAAAATCTAGTGTTTTTGCTAAGCTTCTCATTGCAATTGTTATTTTATTTTTCATTATGGCAAAAAAACTGATAAGAATTAACGAGTAAGTTTTGGTCAGGGGAAAGTCAGGGAAATTGAAAATTTTAAGGCCACCCTGGAAACGCACGTCGTGTCTTAACATAGTCATTGCTCCACGATCAAATACACGATTCTGACATTGATAAACGAATACATGACTCAATTAAGATTCTTTATCTATGCCACTAAATATCGTTGCTGAGCCATGATCCTTGAAAAGCGATTAAATATCGAAAATTCATAACAAATAAAAAATGCGCTCATAACTATCTTTATACATACAATATAGGAGAAACAAATACAAAATGACATTGAATGAATATGCTATTTATATATTAACATTATGATACAAATTATACACTGCACAGCTAAAACTGTACAAAATCCTAAGCTGGCTTAGGGCTGGCCACGAAGCACGAGTTAATAAATGCACTAAACGCAGTTTGGTATCTACACTGATCGCGCGCGGCTTTGTTTGCAGCAACTGGCGGGCTGACATTTCATAATAAGGGGATGTGAAAGTTTTTACTTTGGACGCTCCTAAAATCGATTGCCACGCCATTCTTTTCTAAAATACTGGCATAAAAATAGGCTAGGCGTCATCAGAAAACGTCGAGGCGGAGCTCCTATTTCTTTGCTTGGATTAATAAAATCTAAATTTACTGCAATTTATACAATATCGCTTCTACAGGCCATCAGTGTGAAGGAAGTAAATTTAGGGTTCTTCAACACTTCTTGCCAATTTCTAAACAAGACATATTTTGGCCAGACCATAGGTGATATTGATAACAGTTGTAATAAGACTACAACAAATTCCAAAGCAATGTTAAGAAGGTTTTTCCTTTACTTGTCTATATTCTCATTTTGATAAGAATGACACGACTTTCATGAAATTGTTTAAGACATTAAATTAAAGACGAAGTTCCTTTGCACTTATAAGACAAAAACTGATGCAGACAGGGGTTTCAACAATAAATAATGTGGTTTTGGAGAACAATTTAAAAGACGTTTTTCATTGTTGTCAATTCGTCGGTCTATGTGCCTGTCCATTAATGCTGCAAAAGCTTTCAGAGAACAGAGCCAAGAATTTAACAACAATATTAAAAACCCCACAAATATGATAACTTGTATTATTACACTGTTACAAATACAACAATTTGTAAATTTTCCTTTTTGTCTTATGTATTAAATTTTATCCAAGTACCTGAAGTTGCCAAAAATAAAAGGAAGAACCAGTCGTGATAAAAATATCTCAAAATACTTATTTAACTATTCATTCTCCAAAACCCTTTACAGTCAGTGACTTCATAACAGTTTTTGTCATTTTGTAAACTAGCTTCCAGATTAAAGATATTTGGTCAAATTAACGAAAGACATTTGAGTAGTGAAGATTAACTTGCACAATTTGCATTTACCATTATGGTCCCTGGAGTACACTGGATGAATGGTAATTATTAGAAAGCCTATAATTCCTATGATCTGACCAACCTCTTAAGCAAGAAGCATTAAAGCCCTTAACTAGACAACAATGTGCTAATAAAAGCAGCCATAACTAGGCAATGCATGTTGTAACTGTAACGTTCAAGATACCATTAATAATATCAGAGGGATTTATCTGATGGCAGGAATAATGTTTTAATTGAGTTATTAAATAGAAAAATCAACTATTTTGCAGCTATTGAAATTTCAATTCTTTTGATATTCTCTTGTAGTGTATTGCTATACTATAAAGTATTGTACGCAATACTCAACCTTTGGCTCTCATGCAAAAGGAATTTGCAAATTTAAACCAGTAAGGTCGTCTTTTACATGCTTCTGTTAACGATAAAGAAGTTTAGCTACTTTGAAAAGATAACGTGCTTTGGCAAACGAGTCCCTGTAATAACATGGTCGTCAATAAGAAATGGGAAGCTGACATTAAGAAGACAAAATGATAAATTAATTTTTGCATGATAAAATCTACAGGTGACATATCAAAATTAAATACACTGTATATTCTAATTAGTCATGAACTGCCATGGGCAGCATTATATTGGACAAATCACTGAGTAGCTGTGCTCATTATCGCATATCTCAGTTAGCTGTAATCATGAAAGTCACGATTCAACATTGATGTTAACGAAGTAAAAACATTAGAATGGCAGCTCAACATAAACGTCTAGAATCACAATTTCCTAACTTTAAAGGCAGTCGATGCATAAAGTATGGCTAAAAAGTACATAAAACACTCATGTGTGGACCAGCAAAGAACCTAACTTTAAAGGTCAAGACATTACAACAGTCACAACGTTAACAATCGGCCAGAAATAAATTCACCCTTTCAATCCAAATTGGTAAGTTCTCATCAATTCCATCAGCTGAACTGGTATCATATTGATGCATGCTTGTGTTTCTTAATTGGCAAATGGCTGTCCAGCCACATGTTGTAAACGGTTGCCCAGGTGTAACATCATCGACCTTTTCATAGATTTAATATAAGGAAATTCCCTACAACTTGGTCACATAATCTCTTAACTGGGAATCGCTTAATAAAACCAATTTTTATGTGGAATTTAGATAAAATCGCAAATTGAACACAAGCGTTTTAAAATCACAACATCATCTTAGAATTATAACCAGGACTTCAACAATGGAAAACAGGCAACAGGCCAGCAAGATATCCCTTGCATTTAGGATTTTATTAGCTAATTAGGAGCCTAGTTTTCTTTCCAAGATAAAACTGTGATAGAACTGCAGCAAACTCCAATAAAACAAGTTTGAGGCAGCCTTTCATATTTTGTTGTCAGGTGTTCACTGAATATTAGGAAAGTGTTTTCCAAATATGCTACTTTACCAGCAAGTATGTCTGGAATGCACGACAGAATGTGGGTCAAGGTCCGCACACAGTCTTCTCCAGAGCCCATCACACACCTACACTTCCTATGGGAAGGTAATGCACTGTTGCTGATAGCATTTGAGTTGCTGAGCTGTGTTCTAGGCTAATTAAGCCACATTAATGCAACTAGGATTCCAAAATCTCGCCAAGAGATGAACTAGATAACGCTGGCAGGTAGTTTATCGAACACTTCAGGATTTTTACGGCTAATACTTCCCTTGCGCCTTGGCAGAGTTCCACTTGGTGGCGCCACCATTTCAGGGCATCCGTTCTGTATTAACAGTTCCTGCACTTCTTGAGATCCAGAGATCCGTGCATGTGTTAGTGCCGTTTTGCTCTCATGATCCACGGCATTCACATTGGCATTGTTCTGCAGGACAAAAACGTTGGAATTAGTAGAAGATAATGTTGCTATTCAGGTTTCATTGGCTCCAGTCTGTGACACCAACAGGTGTTGCACCCACGGTTGCACGTGATTGAGAAATGTTACCATTGTAAGTATAAATGCCTTAATTTCATCAATATAAGGTTGAAAGCATTTATAATGACAATTTAGAATTCAAAGGCACCTGCTTCCAATCTATAATCTTTGATAACAATTTCCATCAACTTGACACTGTCTGACTGACCTTCTCACAGTCTGTCACAGTCGATTTAAAATAACATGGCACTTACTTTAAAATGCAATTAAATTTTAAATATTCAGAAAACACTACCATGTATATCAATTAATCATGCATAAAATTTTGCATCGTGCACTTTTTAAAGTGCCATTCATACTTTTTGTACTTACCCAAAGCAGTAACTGAGTGGCAGCCAAGTTTCCCTTAACAGCAGCTAAATGCAAAGGCGTTCTTAAATCACGTGGACTAACCCTCGTGTTTACTTGTTCAGGATTGGAGTGGGCCAAAAGCAAGGCCAAAGACTTGATGTCACATTTGAGAATGGAGTCGATAAGTTGCTGCAATGGTGAACAAAACCACTTAAAAATGCGAAGCAAGCCTCCCAACTCACAGTACAACCCTAACATTTTATATTACGTAAATGTCCAATATACAAATCGATCATGCTATTTTTTTAGATATTACATAATATTAGCAGTGATAACAAAAATGATTAAAATCTAAGATGATTAAAAAATTTGTTGACCATGTTAATTAGTAGACATTAACTTTCTAAAGAGAAGAATATCCTTTGTATGTATTCCTACCTGTTCTAATGAGATAGTTTTGGCCAGTGGAAGCAGGAATTCTTTAAGTTCGTACTTGGCCCGAATCCACCTTTCTTTCTCTTCTCGACTTGAATTTGGTGTAGGTTTAGTTGCACCCCTCACGTTCCCTTCCCATATACTGTTTGCCATTTGATTGCCCAGTGCCATCATCACCTTAATGTGCCAAGGCCTGGAAATAAGAAAATTGTTGAAACATCACTAAACTCCAGACTACATAGTCACATAAAAATAGTACATACAGCCATTCATCCAAATCTAACGAACGCACGCGGGAGATGTGAGATCCCAGGTTCCTGTGAATGCCCGAGCACCCGATGCACACAAGAGCTCCCAAATTGAGACTCGCCCAATCAGGATCTTTAATTAGGCATCAGTTAGTCAAGTATTCCAACATTAAAGTAAGTAACATGATAAGAAAAAACGGAACCCACTTGGAGAATCACAATCCACACAATGTGTGTTACCAGGAACAGTCTTGATGGTCTGAATTGCAGCTGCATCAACTAAACTATTCATTCGAGACTATACAAAAAAACGGAATGGACAGTGTGACTATGACAACTTTAAATTTATCTTTTATAAGTGCAAATTATAAGTAATTTTAACATCGCATTCTAAGTGAGCTCACCTTTGACTTGCTGCTTTCATTGCCTTGCAAGCTGTTGAGAATTTGTTGTTCAATAGCTTGAACCCACGAGTCCCTTTCCTAAAACAGATCATAATAATAAGAGAAAAAAAACCCACTTAAAAATGACTTATTGGCCTGTTATTACTGAAGGAAATATAATAGCAGCCAAGTTTTGAACAAGTGCTCAAATTGCTATCGGTGCTATTCATTTTAAGGTTAATGTTACACCACAAAGAGAATTGATGTTTATTTAAAGTATTCCACTAGCGTAATCATTTTATTGGCTCTTTGATTTAAAATAAAGATAAGTGCTTTCTTTTAATTACTAGCATTCCAAATGCTCGGTATAATGAACTTACTTCTGAACTTGATGCATCAAACTGCCATTGTTTATTATCAAGTGAAACAATCATAAATTCATAGCCATCTGAATCTAGAATAATGTAAATCGTGACAATTATACTATTGTTTAGGACACAAATGGTTTTAAGTTGGTTTTCATTAAACATATAATCATACCATCCACATTGTCCAAATTTTTAGCCCCGCTACTCTTCATTCTTCGATGCCTCTTCTTTACATTTGGTGTCTCTATTTTATTCTGCGCTGTATTATTTCCCTGTGAAGCTTCACTTCCATTTAAAACTCCTAAAATAACGAGTTAAATTTCCAGTCTCAACATGCCCCTATGAATTGCAATACAATGATCATCATTTATCGCAAATTGATTTCAAAACCCTATCTCACCAGAATTAGTAATGACAACTGCGTCATCACAGGCACTTGAAACAGAACCTGTTCTTAAGGAATTTCCATCAGGAAGGATTTCATATGTGGTCAATAACACATCTTTATCTCGAGATTTGTCTTTTCCTATAACTGGCAAATGCAAATGAAAGCCACCTATAACACACAAAGATATATCCAGATTGGAAAACGAACTTTTATAATAATAATAATAACAACAGAAGAAAGAAAAAAACATTTCTCACCGCTAATAGAAAGACTGCTGAGTTCGCGGTCCAATCCATTAACTGGGTTTGACGAAATTGGAGCAGACTGCGTTTTTGTTCCCCGTGGTTTTTGGCCAGGAATTTTCACAGTAGTGTGCATCAATGGAATTTCCTTGCCATGAATATCATCCATATAATCCTGTTTATATACATATAATGCTTATTTTAGCTTTTGGGTGGCAAAACTGGAATATGACAATTAATCAAAATATAAAAAGTTACATTTAAATTGGGATGATAGGTTAATCTGCCATCTTCACAGAGTGCTACATATTTCTTTTTCCAATCTTTATTTAGCGCTTTGCAACTGCGTTTGTACAGATAACCCTGTTTCAAAATAAAGAAAATCAAGGTTTATTGGAATATTTCTTGGAAACAAAGAATTGGCATCAAACAAAAAAAGGATTAACAGCATTACCTGTTTTAGTGGAATGACCCTCCCACTGCCCATTTCACCGTTTTTCACCTTCTTGTTATCATCAGCTTTCTTGGATGGCTGAAACATAGGAGAATCAAATTTACCAATAAATGTGGTGAACACTTTAAAACCAACTGTGGTACGCTCGAGAATGATGAAGTGAAACGACAATGAAAAGTGATCTCGATTTCCAGGAATGAGAAAAGAAAATTTTCAAAATTTGAAATTGGGGCAACTTCTGCATGATTTGAGTTTCGACCCTTTGCATTGATCAGTTCGTTCAAAACATACCATATTTTGTCCTAATACAGTGTATGTGCAAAGTCAAATAACTGATTTGCTGAACAGTAAATCTAGGTGCACAATGCGATTGCACTTTTGCTAGCTACCTTTGGTACTAGGGATCAACTCTTCGACTATTGTTCCTTATGAATTCGTTGCTGCAACTTTGTGAAACATGCAATAACACTTTCCAAAGCTGGTATATTTTCCAAAATTAAGCTGTCAAATGCCATCTTAAACTGATTTAAATGTTATCATGCTGCCAATGCTACTTGGAGTGCGACTGATATTCGGGACAAGGTGATTATTTTAATATTATGCTCAATGCGTGATAATTGGAAATGAAAAGGACAATTAACAAAAGTGCCATTCTGTGAGTCTACCTACAGCTGTGCGACTACAGAAAAGATACAAAATAAATGTAGAAAAAATAGGCATGTGGTGCAAAAGCTAATTACCAAGGAACTCACTGTGAAGAGATTCGACCGTCTTCTTGCCTTACGTGAAGTGGTGGGGGTGGAGCTTGGCGTAGGTAGATCCTTTTGATCCTTTGGAGGTGGCAAAGCATCAAAAACGATGGGAGGTGACGGTTGCTTGTCATTAACCATATTTACTGATATTGATGGTGTCAGCGAGGGTGTGGTACCCAAGCTACTGCTACTACTGCACCCACCAAGACCAGTGCTACCGCTATTCGTGATGCTTCCACCACCAACGCTAGTTCCACTGCCCGTACTCACATTCCACACCGCATTTGTGACTGGCAAGGACCGTTCTAACTTTTCAACCGCTTTCACCTCCTTGATGGGTTCTTTTGCAACCTGTTCCTAAAAATGGAAAAAAATCAATATTAAAAACGTATTGGTTATATACTGTATTCTATACCAATAGCAATGTATAGCAGCTTGCAATACATAAATCTAAGAATCTTGAAAGTACAAAAGCTTTTCATTCCACACCGTATACATATACTCTGATATTCAATAGTCGTCCTTCCCCAATGTATAAATGAGGTTGATGGGATACTTCTTATGCACTTACAATTGTATGTATACAAAATTTTATTTTTATAAAAGGAAGCTACAGATCTGTTTCCAGTAAAAATGAATGAATAAGATATACATGAGATTTTGAGATACATGTATAACAGGACATGAACAATATCATAAAATAATCAGATTCAAACTACAGTAGTATCTTTTTAGGAAGCTTACATGTCAGATTTTTATTTCCATAAATCGACTGTGCATATTGTTATTTTAGTCAAGATGGCAAAAAACATTAACTTAAAATTTTTGGATCATGATCCACGCATTGTTAACAAATATTGATAAATAAAAAGAGATGATAACATTATGGAAAGGAAAATTGCCATTAAATTTACTGATGACTATTGAAAAACTGCATTGGTTTTGGTTAAAATCGGATATCATCATTTAAGTCATTTCTTTTGTAAGTGCGGTGATGCAGTATTATCATATCCAATTCCATTGTCATACTTCGGAAATTATCACGAGTAACTCACGCTAGCAATTTAATTCGCGATATCGCTTTTACCCTTTTTTTATCACATTCGTCAGCTTTGGCCATAAGCGAAAATCAGTGAGATTAAGAGTGAAAGACGGATTTTTTTATTGCCGGAATTAACACCCAAATAAAACGTCGTTCCGAGACATTGCCTATGTCACAGTGCTATGTTCACATCCTCATGAATTGCCATGGCAACTGAAGAAAAGAAGAAATGGGAAAACAGCCAGATAGTTTAGGAATATATTTTGCGCTCAAAAGCGCAGCGGAAATTTTAGCACTCATACCTATCGATTACGTCAAAAAGGCAAAGAAAACGATTCACGTCATAAAAGCGGTTGAAAATCTGCTGAAATATGAAGTCGAAAGCCAACTCCTTCACCACTTTTCATGTTGGATCACACTTTTGGGTTTCGGCATCCGTGACCTATTTTTACTTTCATCTCCTCGCTCTGTCTGCTTCTGGTAATCGAAGCATCAAAGGCCTCATGAGATTCAAATTAGAGGAGTCTGCCAGCAGGCCTTATCGTAAAATAGGTGCCCGATGAGGAAACTCGACTACCGAATTTTGAAATTCATGCTTCAAAAAGTGAAACACGTGACGAGGACTTCTCTGGAAATGTGCTTCACAGTCGATAGCTGTTTTCGCTTCGCTGCAAGATTCGCCAATTTGGGAAAACTGTACTCTTCACTGATCCTGGCACATCATTCTGTCGCTTACTGAAGCGAGTAATGTACACTCATAATAAAAATCCGTGTCAATGGGAACATATATGAGCCAAGTTTTTGGTTTTTTTTGCCTAGCCTTCAAATGTTGGCAAATTGAAGGATTAAATATGTAGGGCAAAATGTATCGGCTTATTCAATTTAGCAATGCGACAAATGTCAAACACGGCAAGGAAACACATGCATGTGCATCCAGTATGCGGTTTTCCAATAAAAAGTAAGATATGCTGCTCTCGCATAACGTTTATAAAACCGCAAATTCTCATTCAAAGCCAACAATCCTTAAATCATCTCATATAGGCCTACTGTAAACAGCATTAATATAATTTATATACATACACATGTGTGACATACATCACACGTTGAGTAAACGCTGTATACAGTATATACATGTACTTGTACATGCATAAATCATTTCCATGATCCTTGATTCCAGGCAGCACCAAAAGGTTAAATGTAAAAACATTCCCATGTGCGTTTTTTAGACTTGGTTGTATTTAGTCAAACTATTTTATCAAACTTTCTGACCAAGGATAATTTTTTTCTGTTAACTACTTGTTGGTATAGTGCATTCAAGTATAATTTCAAATAAATTCTACTATAGATGTAAATTTGAAATGTTGCGCTCAATTTATAGTGTCAAGGCTTTAGCAATCAGTTTGTACCAACATACTGTATGCTACCAAATAATGCTTGTCTACGTTTAAGGAAGCGTCGTCGAGTCTAACATTGTTTAGAAAACGACATCCATTTCTGCCTTTAAGGAACAATGAAAAGCAATTTAAAAACCGTTTCAAAAGTTTAGCCTTGATCCCAAAGACTTACATGTATACACGTTGAGTAAGACACATTATCTCTATAGCAACCACAATAACTTTGTTTAGTCCAAACTGCATTATGGCACAATTGTGTTTAGACCCATTCTCTTAATAAGTAATAAAAATGTGATTAATGTACACGTCAGCGGCAGTAACTAACTTCATTTCATTTATCGCTGCTTTGTGCAGCAAGATGCTAAATTGTGTTAGCGTATTCAGCATTGTTGAACAACGTTTCATTTACTGAATGTAATTGCCGACAAGCTTAGGCTAAGCATTAAAAGCACTGGGCCTAATTGAAAATTCGTAAACGATGGTGTATACAAAAGTGGTCATTCATTTGCTTAGTAAAACATGGTTCCAACTGCACGATGGTCAATACTGGGAAATGCTGTGGATCCAAAATGAAAATGGATCATTAACTTCGAATTGAATCAAATAAAGCAGCGGCCTGCTCTTGTAGAACAAGAACAGACACGATAACATTATAGATGTACGTGTATTCATTCCCACTCACAAATGCTTGGATTATAAAAAATATTAGTATGAAATAATAAGCGCCGCATGTGGCTGTATATTTTACCTTGAAGGCAACCTGGGGCTGGGCTTGGACACTATGGACGTTGTGACTAGGAGAGGCAGTGACCAGGCTAACGGGAGACGTTGACGTGGTTGTTGTACTATGTGAACTACAGGTGAAACCATTGTTGGTCGGAGAAGACACGAAATAATTGCACCGGAGAGAGTGGTTGGGAGTGCTTGGCCTGGAATTTGTTGGTGTCAACGCTGCCATTCTCTGTTGTACAATTTTCTGGCAAGCTGGAAAACAAACAACCAATTAATCAAAAAGTATACGTACACAAAGCACAACTGCAAAAAAAAAAAGGATATGCCGAAGGGAAAAGTCAACGTATTAGTTGGCAGTATAATCCTTTCAAGCATTTATTTCCCTTTGCAACATGACTAGCATAATGGTAAGAGCAATCGCACAAGGCCCAAAGCTACTTTGTAGTCAAAGGCAACGCGTTGACACGAATGAAGCAGAATATTCAAATGTTAGGCATAAGCGAGGCAACGTAGCGCTTTTTAATATCCCAATTAACTTCAAATAGGCACATGATGTTCTATAATGCAAGGTTTCATTAGACACCGTGAAGAAGTGGCAATACAGCTTTTCCGAGAAACTTAATCACATTATACATGCACCTCGAGCCATTCCTATCAGCAAAACTGTAAACATTTTCATTTTAATTTAATATCTAAAGATGCAATTGAGGCAGACAGGCATCATTATATTAAAATACATATAGGAATTAAGCTCTGTGTCAATTATTAATCCTTGTTGCTGCCTCCGTTGTGTGACTGAACATTAATAATAATAACAATAAAAACAATCTGAATGTTGACGCAATTATCCGAATCAGAATACTGACTATCTTTAAAAAAGTTCTTAGCAAAATGGCAACGTGTTCGCATTATCTCATCTTCTCCTATATTCATCAAAATGGAAAAGAATTGGAATCGAATTTCAATTGGAAAAAGTATGAAAGGTAGTCATTCTAAACTACCAGAATGTTGCCTAAAGGTAGTTGAAAGAAATCAAAAATATCCATTTCCGAGGAACATAAGCTCAAATTCTTGGAATAACATATTAAATAACAATTTTGAAGATGAATTCTCGAATAAAAAAATTCGTCCAAATGTTTATTTTGTAATTAAATCTGTAAATCTGTTACAAGCATCAAATTTACGTAGATTTAACGTCAGGCAAGCAGGTCAAATACGCACTGGTAGCGAAAAGTCCTAAAGTAGTGAGTCAGAGTATACTGTATATTTAATACCGAAATACGAATATTTTTGGCCATAACGGTTATCACCAGCATACTCATCGTGGAAAACCACTGCGAAAATGAATCTCGAGACATGTTTATTCAATAAAACCCAAAGTCAAATGCAGACAAACCAGATATACTGTTATTTTAGAAAAATGGCAGCTTATGTAACCCATTTTATATTCATAGAGAGTGCAACTTTGACAAAGTCGTAAATCCAATAATCAATAACACTATTTACCGTCTTGGAAGACTCGTTCCACATTGAGGCCATAAGTGGCGCAAGTTTCGTAATACGAACACCGTTTGAGATCACTGGCAAGTTTCCTGGCCCGGGCGTCATCGATCACGCGAGGATTGTTTTCGCTGATGGCATCTGCAATCAAAACAATACAGAATTGAAGAATCGAGCTGGAAAATAAGGTGCTCGACAATTCCAAGACTTACGACAACAAAATAAAGCACGCGCAGTGACCGTGCCTGGTTGCACGGGCATTGAAACAATCGAGCTACGACAATACAATTAATTCAACAGATTTCCATGTACATGTACTGCAATTCGACGCCAGAAGGCCGTAAGCTACAAAAAATTTAAATAAATGAAAAAAATCCGCGATCGAACGTAAAGGACGCAGCAGGTCTCTTGGCTTTTTAGATTGAGAAGACAGACAACTTCTCCGAACGAATCGCTGGTTTTCGCTCGGCTTATTTTGGACACTCGAGGCTCAATGTTTTCCCATTAGAGGTGCCAATGGCGGCAACAAAGCCGTCTAGCTCAGTGAAAGGATTTGAAACACTGAAAAGCTTTTACAAAAAGCCAATATGCACAATCTCGATACGTGGCAAATATCCCCGCCCTCTCCGAAATACACGAGCAATATGAAATTTCTAGACAGTGTCTAGCTTATAAATCGAGGAACATTTTGAAATTCCCCCGACAAACTTAAAAATCAAGTAAGAAAGAACAGCTTCGAGATAAGCCTTTTCTTCGCCAAAAAAAACCAACTTCGTTATTCTGCAAGAATAGAGGATTTCGTTATCAAAAACATGTGTTTTTGTTGCCACGCCTTTTGAAAATGTGATTGATGCAAGAAAGCAAGAAACGGAAACGAAATTGAGTTACGCACTAAGGTTGTTGGAATTGTCGACTGGAGCCTCTCGCCATGGCACTGCATGGGTTTTCTATGATTGGACGCAAAAAAAAACGTGCTTGCCTCAAAGTTTACATTTTTCCTAATCTGATTAATTTTTCATCAATCAATCAATTGATAATACCTGCCGTTGGGTAACGCATATTGCGTGTTTATAACTAATGGTTCTGTTTGTGGTCCAATATTTTTTCCAAGGCAACCGAGCAACTTGAAATCAAGTTTCGTTAGATAATTACGTTATAGCTACTGCACACATCCACTGCATTTTCTATTTGAGGTCAAAAAGCCAGACAACGGACATTCCAACTACTGGCTTTACATCTTCGTTTTACGCAACATAAATGATCTTAAAAACGTGATGATGAGGCTTACGCATTTGCCCACTAACTGAAAGTTTTTCTGAATTTTGTTGAATACACAATTGCCTCGAATTTAATCTTGTAAGATGGGAATATTTTGGTATTGCATTATGATATGCATTTCTTATCCACGAAAATCCTTTGAAAGTTTAAATGAAAAAATGTCAAATTATAGCCATGTTATTTTTAATTTTCTATACGTTAAAATGCGACATGTTCCGCTATTTATCTGATATGATTAAATTTGTCAAACTTGCTTTAAGCGTATTTAGAACACTTATTTAAAACCGCAGTTTAATCGGCAAATGCTAGCGAAAATTAAAGTTAATTTTAAATAAACAACGCAATAACTATCAGAACCGACGAGACTATTAGCGAAGCTTTTAAATTTCATGTTAGCACAATAGCATAAAATACATCGCCTGCATGTGACACCTGTGCTGTCAGACTGAGAAGATGTATTACGTGTTTGCAGTATGGAATCTTGACTTATTTCTTTATCAGTTAATTACTATGCTAATTACATAATTAAATATGCTTTATACTCGCATAAGCGTGATCATGTTCATCTACAAATAATTAACTTCGCTATCCGTGGACTTAACCCAGCAACATGCATGCTTTGCAGTTAAATTCACCATGGCAACCTGGAGAGTGAGTGGCGCTAATAGAGACATGCCTGGTACTTACATGTACATGTACGTCGAGTTGGCATATAAAGTTTGACACTGGAAATTTCCTGTTACAGACCTTAAGCATAATTGAAAATCCTTATGAGTGGACCACTAAAGGCCTGTAATCCGTCGTATATAACATCTGCATAGCAAAGGACACAGGCAACAGTTAACCATCCATTGTTTCGATGTGCAGAATAAAGAAGCTAGCACATTATTTTAATTTATTATATTTTACATGTACACGTAACTACAACAGCCGTTGCTGAATAAGTGCAATACAGTACAGTAAATTCTTACAACAAAGCGAGCCCAAACCCTGTGCCTGCAATGGTAAAATTTAGGAAGCAGCCTTGATAATGCATGGGAATGCATATAAACGTTTACAGTGTATATGTTTTCTAAATTTCTATTCATAGCCGGTATCAATAAGTGTGGACTGATGCTCCAGTGGCGTTGACTGAAGGTGAATGAGTAATGACGTCCAGAGTTAAGCTTGCTTATGACATCCATGAATAGCAAGTCTACATGACGGAGCAGAAACCATGGCCTGCTAAGATAACACTTTCTATAGAATAAGTATAGTGGAATTTGAAAGTTTATGCGATACAAGTGTGCACATTAATTTAGCGTTCTTTCAAACTGCACAAATGGAATGAATCGAACTTGCATAGGAAAAACGTAATCTTCCTTTCGAGCTTCCCAGCAAGTCATTTTAATTAAAAATCTCCAACCCTTCCCGGCGTGTTTATTCTACAATCTTTCCAATATTGATTTCATCGATTTATTTCCGTGGTGTTCATTTTTCTGTAAACTTTTTCAATTATGGACCACGGTACGCTCGATAGCTTGAGACTTATAAGCATCTCCGTTGGACACCGAGCAATGCATTTTATTACGCTTCATATCTTATGAAGAACATGTACTTTCAGGTATCACGTTTATTGGCTTCATGCTGCTTGAGGGTAAAAGACTGCCAATAAATGCTGTTTGCTATAAGTCAACAAAGCCAATTTCCAGACAATTGACACAAATCTTGAAATCAAAGGGTGCTTTACAAACAAGTTTTATTTGCTGGCTTCCTTAAATTGTAAAATTGCTCGCTTAACAAACACGAGGGATTAAAAACCAACATTTGCTCGAACAGACTATTGCCTCGATGTCGTTAAGAGAAAGGACTGGTTTGGAAGTCTTAGCGTTCCATCATCTTAACTTCTTACAACAATGCGATAAAAACTTGTCCCGAGTAATTCCACAAGCAAGTTAGTTTTCCTTTCTCGACGACTGGAGGACAACTATGTGGTGTATAGCAACTTTCAAACGAAGATGGCTTACTACCTTGAAATCAGCTGTCCTAGCTCACTGCACCCAATCAGAAGGGATAGTTAGTAAGTCCGTTATACTGTACGTATCACTTAGTGATTACTACGAATATTGAGAAGTGTCCATGAAGCAAATATTTTTCGAATTTCATCCTACATGCAATCCTATAGTAGGGAAATGACTCATTTATAGTTAATCTGGCTGTTTGCACAATCATTAGACCGTCATTGTTTAAATTTCCCTAAGGGACAGTACTCTGAAAACTGTGTTCTCTCCGAAGACCTATGGGCAACTTTAATACCATTTTTGATGAAAACAAATGATTGTGGTGCAAATTAATTGGTTTTCTAGAAAGGTTGATGAGGAGGGTAATTGCAGGGCATATTCCATCACACAAAAAATGTTTGTGAAAATAACTGCTGTTGTTACCTAAAGCCTCTAGACATTGAAGTCATCTTAAAATCGATAAGAAATGCAGTGAGGGAAAGACGATGGTCTGTAATGCATCTACTTGAACCTTACGAAAACAGGAAGCAGAGCCAGCCAAGCATAATCCGAAGATTAACTATAAGGACATCTTCACTTATCTATCAATTTACTTCCTACAGTCACGCTGATTAAGACGTGATTAAAGTAACCCTCAATGGTCAAGAAACAAAGGTTGTGGTTATTATACGAAGTATCGATGCTACAAAACTGCAGCATGCATATTGCATATCCACATACATGTTCATGTATTCTACTGACCAATGGGAAATCTATACATGATATCGATCGCGTTTACTCAATGATTGTTGCTCTGTAAGTGGGCGACATCCGGTGGGTAGCATCAATGTTTAAAGACGTAGGGCGGGTGTGTATTGACTTTAAGGACAAACTTACGAGATCTTTGCCGTTACATAGGTTATGTGGTTATGATACACGCACATATGCTCAGAATGACATAGCCTAAAATATGTCGACCCCTAGCTCTTTCAAGTAAAGTAGATAATCAAATCTGACATGTTGGTGAGCCTTTTTTTAAATTTTACACAATGCCTATATACAGGGTGGCCACAAAATTTTCGTTTTCAATTTCCCTGACTTTTCCCTGACTAAAATACAAAATTCCCTGACCAAAACTTACTCGTTAATGCATGTCAATTTTTTGTCATAATGACAAATAAAATAACAATTGCAATCAGCTAGAAGCTTAACAAAACACTAGATTTTCTTAAAAGTCTAGCAGAAGAGTATTGGGGATGTAATTGCTAGCAGACAGAGTGCAAAGAGTGCATTTTGCTTTCATTTGGAAAAATTTCCCTGACTTCCCTGACCACAATTTTTTTTCCTGACTTCCCTGACCTGTGGCCACCCTGCAAGCCCATGGTTATTTGTGTGAAATAATCACACATATCAGCACAAAATGAAATATTCTGAACCATAACTGCTTCGCTTGAGTCTGATATCGACCTCAGCGAAAGAACTGCATGGATAAGGAATCAATTGATCCAACAAAACATGTTCTTTACTCTTATAGCAGACACGGTACTGTACTGGTTCTTCTGCTAATACTCATTGCACTTGTACTTTTGGTTCTCAGGCTTACAGATTCCGTGTTTGACTTAAATAGTCGACTCAAAACTTCTAATTAATGCAATGTTAACTCATTACACACACATATGTGCTTGAAATAAAGTTTACTATACAGGGTGTTCATAATTGGAGGTATTTTATAACGGCATAATGGTTTGTGCATTGTTATACAAACTCATTTATTTATACAAATTTCTTTTTTTTTCCTAGAGGCTTTATTAAACCTGAAGCGTAGCACAGTAGATGTATGATCAGCGAAACAGCTGACCACTTTGAAATAACAAAATCAACAATCGGAAAACAGATAATTAAATTAAGACTTTTGCCTTTATAATTGCAAATATTTTCCCAAAAAAAAAATTGAAAAAAAATAAATTAAAAAAAAGAGGAAGGACAACTTAATCGGCCCAAGTCATATTATCGTCGTAAACGCAAAAATCTACTCAATAGTGACTTTTTCAACCCAAACTTCCTAGCATCAAGCAGAAATATGAGCTGGAATGCCTCAATTCTGTGGACATTTAGAAAAACAAAAAATAGCATCCATAACATAATAGGAAACCCAACCTTGAACCAATTTCGCCGCATGCCAAAACCATGCCACAAAAGCAAAACAAAAAAACGATACTTTTCGAAAATCCAGCTTAAAAAAGCATTGAGAATATAGTATTCATCGGCACAGCTATAGGAGCGGATAGCTAAATGCAGCTTAAATACGAGTTGCCGATGTCTAGACATCCCGACGAATCCATAGCGACTGCCGTTTGAGAACTCAGCAGCAAAACGCAATTAAATCGGAAGCTTAATTTCATGATTCAAAGAGCAGGTGAGAGCTGTTTAATTAACCCTCGCATTAATCCGACGCGAAATAAAACGGGATTTTCAAAACAGCCATAAAAGATGATTTTGCAGAATGCCTAATCCCAGTAAACAGGGGGCCTTTAGTTGAGTGCCCTAAGGTGAGACAAAAGGGGGCCCGCCGAGTAACCATGGTTACAATCACCGGGGTAACTGGTGGAGATCGAAGGCCCGAGACGATATCATGACGATGGAGGGACAACCGCATCAGCCCGTAATTACTCCGACTTTTTTGGCTTTTAAGAAGCTTGTCATTGGGCTTTAAGACTATGTGCCCTTCAAAAATACACGGCAGGGGGTAGAAAAGCATACTCAAGGGTGGAACTGGATCAATAGGAGTTTTCTTGTTGGGCACCTCAGATCTTGGGCTTTGCTGAGAGCCAATGCAGTAACATCCATAGAATTGAACTACACAAAAGTTGCGTCGTAATGTATACCTTTTTTAAAAAGCACTGAGAAAATCAGAGACCACTAGCACTCGAGCTTTTTGGCTCAAACCATAGAGGTTCAACATTTGCTGGAAGTCAAAATGAATATTATCTCTATCATTCATTTCCAGTAGGACTACACTGAGAAAAAGGTGAATGGATGGCAGCAACCCAGATGGGGGTGACTACGAGGAACAAAGACAAACGACGGGGGTGAAAAGTGGTGACTAATGCTATCGGGGAGCTCCCCGAGGGGGGGAGAGGAGGACCAAAATATATATTTGGCATTGAAACGCGGCGTTCCCCGGAGCAAAATAAGCGACATTTGCATACCCTTAGTGAGGGAGATGATCCAGGGTGACGTCATTCAACGCAGGCACCATATTCGGGCTCGGGCTAACGTGTTTCATTGATTTTTTGAGGGTGACAAATGCTTCTCGGATTAAAGTCAGAGTCAGAGTGATGTGTTTCGACGGTTGGTAAACGAACGTACATGCAATAAATTGTCAATGAAATAACACTTCTCCATGCTTAATGCTTACACCTAGGAGTGTTCATCGGCTGCTCGCAGTGTAGTATGATTAAAGAGCTCACCGTTTAACTTCCAATTAGTACTTAAGACAAGTCCAATACGTTCATCTTTACGGCAGCGTTAGTATCTTTGACCCTAATATTTCGCTAGAGGGTTGGTTTGGCTCGAAAACGAAATTCCGCGGAAGAGGCCCTACAGTAATATTCATCATCAAGTGGTCGGAAACAATATCAATTACAGGAAACAACATGGTCGTGTGTTGTTTCCTGTAATTGAAGAGGCCCTACGTTGTTATTATTATTTTCTCTGAAAACTTCCTCTGCATAAGATATATATTATATATATATATAAAAAAAACACGCGGCATCTAAAAAAGATGACACTGTCTTGTTTAGCGGCCACACCTACAGTATAAATGGCAAAGTGCAATATGCGACGTCCATAAAAATACGTAACGAAGGAATTCGATCTTTATGGTTAAATAAAAGGACGTCATTTAAATTAAACAAATGTTACTCTTGTGACCCACACGTTTGCTACAGTCCAATTAATAAAAATGCATGAAAGGTAATGATGATCATGTTTAAATAAAATACTGCAAATTAGCAACGGTGACTACAAACGAATAATATGCGGTCATAAAATGCTATCTACCCAATTACTGCTACACTTTATGTCAACCAGCCCGGATACTGTGTTTTTGAGCATTTGACATCACCGAATAGCAGACAATGTTCTCAGTTAGGAGGACAAAACGATACACTGTAATGCTAGAAATTTCGTAAGCAGCTACTGAAATAATTATTTCGAAATTAATCACTCATCCCCCCATGTAAATTTATGTCACCCTCTTTTACTGTATATGTGAAGCATTTTCCCGTTAGTTTTCTAAAGTAAAGCTGGAAAAAAATTCAAAATTGCTCCATGTAACGGAACGCATTTCCCCGATGTTAAGAATTGAAAAGAAATTTAAAAACAAATGCAACGAAATGTTAAGCAAGAGAAACACAGCTGATGACAAATCCTACAAAGTTTACAAGTACATTGTATTATATTTATGACAGGAGTAGCTTGTGAAATTTCTAACATTACAGGTACAGTTTTTGTTCCGAGCTTTACAGTATCAATTTACGTTATTTCTCTTAGCTGTGCGTCCTAGTAACACCGAGCACCAAACACCTACTGTAGAGGGAAATATCAATAAAACTCAATGCCTGATACTATTGAATTTTGAAGGTATGTGTACCTTTCATGGCGATATCAAGGTCAACAGGCAAATGCGATGTCTAAACAAACAGAATTATCAATGACAAAGCAATACGTTGGTCTCCCCGATTATAAACAACATGCAGTTTTCGATATCGTACGCAGAGCATTTGATTCACATTTTTCTAGAGTTAGCGTGGCTCTAATAAAGTAATTTCCCTTCTCCGACAGCTCCTCCCAAATAAAAAGCGTGCATGCTTGGCTATGCTAATCAAACGCAACAATAAACAAATTTTACGAGCATATGGGCAATAAAATGTGATTAGATGACAAAAAGATTACGGTTAAAAAAGAGCGGAACATTGGAAAGGGGTATGAAAAGGTAAATTTGCATAAGACGTACATGTATTTCACCCGTCTCTGATGGTATGAACGGTATGATGGTGTCTGATATGGTACATCCTTACCGTGATACATTTTTCTATGAAACTGGCCAAAGCAGGCTAACATTAAACTGTACATGCATGCAGGCCTATACTGAATTTGCATAATTTCCAGGAAATGGCTGTAACGCTTCAATATAAGTGTTCCAGTCAATGGCCTCGGTATGTACGGATCAGCGAAATGTTCTAGGCTCAAGTTGGGTGGAACAGGACGAAGAATAATTTCTCAATTACGTCAATTAAGAAATTTACCAACGTTGACAAGAGTGTTTACAATATTTAAGAGGCTCTCTCCCTAATACATGCCCCGTTTGCGAACCAAATAAAGACTAACTTCAAACATGTGTTTTTTCAACACCAAATAAGAAACAGTTTAAAAAAAAGCATTATTTTCAACGAGGAAGTATACCACACACTCCTTGAAGAGGACCAAAAACAGCCAATGTTGCAGTTTTATTTAAGTACTAACTACCCTTGACTTTACTGTTTTCCAAATTTGGTTACAATACACAGAAATGCAGATCCAACATTTGATAATGAGATCTTCCATTATAGTGCTGAAGTAGTCCGCCCAATTTTTATAATTATTTATGCTCTACATAGAAACTAGAACTCTAATTTTCTGAATTAAATTAAACGTTTGGACTTATAACAATCTAGCACAGATACTGTATGTACTTTACGTATAAATTGTCGCTTCCTAGCATCAAAGGCTGTAAGATGACGAATGATGATGTGTGAATGGGTCAAATTAATAAATGTATGGACATTTCCATGCGAAAAATTTATCTTTCGTTTAATAAATCAAGAAGTATAAAAAATTATGGAAATGCACACTTGCTATAAAAGTTGTTACATCAAGGGCTATCTGGAACCCCCAGGGCGAAGAAATTATATCAGAAAACCGAAATCAGTTTTCACGAGGTCGACATTACTGACAACTCGAATTACATAGCCAGACAAGATAATTAAATAATAGATTAATTAACTGTGTACAGATTAAATACTGAAACGATTCAAGGATCACCGGGTGCTATCAAATCACTGTACATGTATGGTCAAATGTCAAAATTAAATTTAACCATTTGACGGGGCTTACACGTAGAATTCGATGCTTTAAGTCAATTTTCAGTTTAGAATATTTTGTACATGTTCTCGGAAATTTAATATGTCACATTTTAACCGGTGATAATTGAGTACTGAAATTTCTTGCCAGCCTATTTTTAATAAGATTTCAAAGATATCCAGGAATGTGATAATAAAAATGTGCGCAATTTCCCGCCAATTACAACATTTGTCATAATTCTAACGAAGTCATGGAATTTACCTCTATAGCCCGCCACTCGTTTAAAGACTTAACTCCGAGAACAGCAGATCGCCACCGAGTTGCTTCACTACACTTTCAGCAGAAAATAAATTCAATTTCGAAAATTGCGCATCAACATCGAATGCCTACCTGAATTAAAAATGGGTAACTTTAACAGTCGTTTAAGACTGTTACTTCGCCGTAGTCCTGCGACCTTCACGTCGGCTCCATTCTCCATGAACCCCGCGAACAGAAATTCGGTTTTCCAGCAGAAAATGTGATGAGGGTCGGCGTCATCCGCACCCCGACGGCACCAGCATGCGTGGCGACGAGGGTCAAAGTTCACCGGGCCACGCAAGTTTTAAATCCACACCCGGGCAGCAGCCAGCGCGATGCGAACAAATCCAAGGAGAGCGAAACAGTTGCAGTTTCCGATTGCACGGACGGGGGATCGATGCAACGTGAACGGGACAACTTTCAACGTCCAATTAGCATGAACTCGGCATGACGCATGCTCGGCATATCATAGGCCGAAAGAAACAAAAAAAACCAATCGGGCTAACACGTGTGTCAGGGAGAATTAATCTGGTTAGTTTATTAGGTGAGCATCTTCCGGCTGTCAATCGAAGATAATGACACGCCGTTTGGTGACACGAAAGAGCACGCACCCGAACGCTGCGTGCAATGCGGGGTAGTGCGGAGAAATGAAGGGCACTGAAGAGTAACCCACGCCCAACATCCAAACACGACGCTCGGTGCGTGGAAATGAGTAAAAGGTTCGCGGCGAGCGCTCGAAGGGGAGGGTTATCCGACAAATGTGGCCGCCTAATTTCCTTTTTTCCCTCTACATTTTTTCTTTTGCATAATGAGGAGAGCGACAATTTCAGCATGATTGCTAATTTCAGCCTAATCCCGGGGCTGACGACAAAATATGAGTCCACATTTTCCTTGCAAACGCAGGAAAAGTTTTTTTTTCTTCTTCTCGATCCGTAGCTTTTTCGACAGATTTTTAGGGTTTTATATCGGTTTATCATTGTAATTTTTCCGAGTATTTTAAAACCCGCCATCCTAACTACCGAAATATAAACGCACTTAATGAAAATAAGCATATTTTACACATCAAATAAATGAGGAAAGTATACACTTTATACGTACAAACGGAATGAATTTCAGAATATAATATTTATCTGGAGCGGATAATTGAAGCGAATTAAAAATAGAATATCTTAACGAAATACTCCATTTATGTTTACGTAAGAACTCCTAGTCTGACTAATAACTGGCTTAAAACAAATTACTAAGTGCTAATTTGAGTGGAAACAATGAGGAAAACAGCTAACACAGAATCTGTGATTTCATAATATAATGTACATCAAAATAAAATTAACTTAATCGAAAATTCTGAATTTTCCCCTGATCGCAGTATAGTGATAAAAACTATCCAAAGATTCGAGATCTCATGAAATATAGAAAATGTAGGAGTATTTTCCAACAATTTCTAAAGATTTAGAGCAACATTTAACAGTAAATTTTGATATATTTATGGATAGACATTCCAGTAACCCTTTTAAAAAATCCGAAAGGAAGTGAAGTGAAGCTGTGGACATACATGTATTTATGTGTAAAACTCGACCGACCCTGCCGTCAAAATTTAAGTTCAAGTACTAGCTGTATCAGTTAGATGCAAAGAATTGCAGCTGGAAACGTGCTTTAGTCTAAGAAAACTCAAAGATGATACTTTAACAACATACCAAACTTGGCTTTATGCATTATGGAGTGGCAAGTGAGGAAGCAGTACACTACAAACAACTAGGGATGCATGGTTTTCTTAACAACCCAGAAATGTTGATCACCCGGGAAGCAAAAAAGCGGAATTCCTAAGTCACCCGAAGGTGCTTAAAAATCTTATTTGAAAGATTTCAAAGCCTTATGTAAGCAGTAACTGTATGTATGTAGAGAGGGGAACTTGAAAAAAAATCATAAAAAATGGGCGAAGGAGATACACTGATCTCAAATAAATTAATTCGAAACTTATTTGGAAAGTAAAAAAAAAAAAACAAGGAGCTTCTGGGTTTATGGACGTCATAATCGACAAATATTTGTATGCAGTACAGTAAATCATGAAACGTGACATCTTTGAATGGAATTCCGGAATTGCATCTGAGCACAAAGGCCTGTTGCGACCATTGGGAAGGATTAATTTGATTGTCGAGATGATGGTCTTTAACGCGAAATTCCAATACAGAAAAAACAATAAGTTATTTAAGAATGTCAATTCTAATTCAAAATAAATTGTTCGTCGGGCTTAAATGGGTTGCAAGCAAACGTTGGCCCAAAAATGGCGATGCAATTTCCAGGATTCTACGAAAACCTATTACCATTGTTATTGCCCATTAAAACCTACTTTAAACTACAAATATGCGTAACGAGATTCTCGCAGCTGGTTATAAGATTTGAAACCCAACGACAAAAATTCAGGCAACACACGCGCTAACGAAGCGTTTTCAAAGCTGATCGCTGTTAGACAACATCTTAGTCATTAGCACAAATTTAGCAACATAAGAAATCATTTTTGTCCAACAAAGTCAATTGTTGTCCATCAAATGGCTAATTTTGCTCCTGGAAATGACCTTTCAGGAGGAAAAAAGCAGCACCATTCGAAAAATGTTCAACAACATTCCAAAGAAGGGATTCACCAATGCAGGTATCGTGCCGAGAAAAAATGCGAGTAGTTATTAGTGTTGCTAAGCATAAGCTCATGAAAATTAATGCGGGTTATTTAATACCTAATTATGCCTGCATTAGACAAACGGCTGGGGAGCAGCTCAAATTATCCACAGCACGAATTAAATCTGTTCGTTCCTCAAAAATCCCTGAAAGAATGCTGAAACATCTCCACTAAACCCGAGGTTGCAGGCCTGCACCCACCCAAAATAAATGTTGCGCTATTCTTTCTTACGCCAATGGACTTTTTTCGCCTCGAGAAAAGCCAAAGTGATGATTAACAGTGAAACACAACGTGGCATGCCCTCAAAACATTGACAATTTGCCAAGCAACCCCCACTCCAGCGAGTAAATACAACTATTTTCATTACGGATTTGCTACCGAGCAACCTAGCAACAAACTACCCGGAGAAACAGGCTGGCAAAGGACTCCGGGCAGATCCGATTGCAAATGAAAACGCATGGCAATAAGCTCAGTGTGAAATACTAATCCAATATTGGTGATTGCTGAGAGCACCAACTTTTTATGTGGCAACAAACAAAAATTCGTGCTGTGTACAGCAAATCAAAGGGGCTTGAAATGGGCGTCGTAAAATAGTGCCCGCTAAGTGCCTCATCCTCCACAGTATCAGGTCATGTAATCTGTTCTGCTTGTGCAGCATTTTTACCAATAAAATCAGCACACCCTTTAAAGGAACTCCAGTCCCACATAAAGATTGCAGTCTTTTGAAAATGAGTAACCTTTTTAAACAATGGCATTTTTGTGAAAAGTAATTTTCCAATAAGCTTTCTCGGGAAAATGAAACTTATCTGGTTGTGAACCAACGAGTAAAAATATATCAATGTAGATTTCTAATATGCCCACAACTAATTTGTTAGCTTTTTAAAATTAAGAGTTGATGATCTTAAGAACACATTGGTATGAGTAAGGCCAGATATAACAAAAAGGTCACCTCTATCAAAATCTAATGCAATGAATGGAAACTAGGCTGTTGATGTTCAAGATTTATCATTATTTGAGCGTGATAAATAGGACCATGATAATGTTAGAATATTACTCCACAAAAGCTATTCCCTATGGTTACAACAGGATAAAGTTTCATATACCAGAGAGTGATTACTGTTAAGTATCGAATCAGCCCCAGGTTTACAGTAAACCTCGAGGCTCTATCTCACAAATTTCAATAAAACCGTATTCCAAATATTTATTCCAAATGAAACACCTTAAAAGGTTATTGGAAAGTTTGGTTGCAACTCAAAATACACATTTCTATATTGTTACATTCCTCATACAGTACAAATACAGTAGGTATTGCAAGCATTTGTCAGGCCAGTTAAATTTGTTTAAGTTCTGATTTTGTATAATAAAACTTTTTATATTTAAAAAAAACACTTATTGAAGAGTGATCAAATTCACGATGATGCAATTTCAGATTCATGATCAATCTGGCGATTTATATATCATAATTGTTCTTACTTCAATAATTAATATTAAGTAATAATAAATTACAGAAAAGAACCAGCCAGAGTAAACAAATGTAAATTGCCAGTGAATAGGAAAAAATAACTGAAAATGTAAACTTACCAAGAGCAACATCTGGCTGGATTTCTGCAACTCCTAATATTGGACCACTAAAGTCTGTGATATCTTCAGGAAATCGACGTGCACGATCACCTATAAATATCGAATATTAATTAAGAAATCGAAATTAAACAAATGGTTACAGGTAATTTATGTTAAATTCAAACAAGAATCGTCATTTTCTAGAAATGTGAAAAATCAACTGAACTTGCCTGCAGATGATGGATTGTTTGGACTAGGTTTTCGACTTTTCCCAATGAAATTTTCCACAATACCGGGAAAACGATCTTTCTTTTTATCTTTCTTATTGCCACTCCGTGCACCAATGCAAGTTTCCTCAACAATTCGCACACAAGGTTTATGTACATTCATGTCACAATCTAGAAAAAAATATATAAACTATAGAAACAAGTAGCACTAAATTTCAAGTATACTAAGGGCAATTAAAATTGGTTTTAAGTAACAAAAAGGCAGGTACTTAATAATAGTACCATGGCTGAGTTTAACACCACACAACATTTCATATTTAAAATATCGAACAATTGATCATATGCAAATTTTGTCATCATGCTAGTAGCAAACGACTTTAAATTTGTTCTACTTGCAAAAATTATACAGTGGTACGATTCCATTAGTCTATGTTTCGATCTAACATAACTGCATAAGGTCCACTTGAGAATTATAATTGTACTCACACTGACATTGATATCCTTGATTTCCAATTCCCCAAATAATCAGCTGGCAATGATTACAATACGTCACAGTAAAATAATGTTGTGGATTAAAATGATGACCTTGGAAAAATACAGCCTGCAGAGAAACATTCTATATGAGACATTAACAAAAAAACGTGTCCAAAAGATATGTCATTTGAAAACTACCTTTTTACTTCCTTTTAGGAACTTGATTCCTTTAGACTTTGTGTCTTTGGATAGAAACTGTGGATATCTTTCATAAACGGCAATTGCATGCTGACTTTTAATGCCAAAGTGCTTGCTCAGAAGAGTAGCTAATGCCGATGCAGTAGCAGACCTGTTGAAAGATAATGTTAATGTTTTAAATGAATAATTCGGTAAATGAGAAGAGCTTCATGCTATCTTGATAAAAGAAACAACTGCCCTGTGGCACCATTGTCAGTTAAAATATAAGTATTTCTAATTTTGTAACTATACCATTTAAAATATAATATGCTTTTCTTAAAAGCAAATACTTACTCTTTATCCTTTGTTGTGTCTACATCCTCACTAATAAAAGAAACAGACCATACAAAGAAAATCAGGTTTAGTTTAGAAAACATGAAAAGTGATTTTAAATGCCATTTAAATGCCTTACGAAAAGGTTTCCAGTAAAGGTATGAGGGTACTCTCAATTATTCTTGCGGATTTATTTGCATCATGAATTGCTTCCTCTAAATGGCAATCCTGAGGACCAAAAAGACCTGCCAATCCTGAAGAATGGAATTAAAAAAAAAACTTAATTTGCAGACATCACAATCCTACCTCTGATTAACAGAAAAGAATAAAACTGGCAAATATCATACTTACGTTATAAAAATTACAATTCGGTATTCTTCAATTTTTTTATCGTCATATTTAATTACATCAAACAAATTTAAATTGGCTAAATGACAGTATTGTCAGAATATTTTACTATACATTAAAACTGCTCTATCTCTAAATTAAAAATGTTTACGTCTGTGATTTTGGGAGTGGAGGTGATATGGCAAAAACTTACCCATTTGTCTCTTGTTACGGAAATCTGCAAGAAATTCATTAATTTCATGAACTGCTTTCTTCCTCGCAGGAGAAAAGATCTTCTTAAGCTTGTCTTCCCTGTCCACATGATTTTGAAGAACATCATCTAATGAAAATTCACACCATTATACACTATGATTTTTTAAAGGGCCAATATTTATTTGACTAGGAAAGTTACGTTAGGGCGACTATTGCAAACAAGAAAAATTAAAAGAATATTTGTTTCATACCGATTCCACGCAAGATGCTTTCATCAATATTATTCACTTTTAGAGGCTGGAATATAAAACCATATATTACAAATTTAGAAAGCAGGAGGGTGAGGGGGGGGGAAGAGGGGGAAAGGCAAAAAAACCATTTATCAATTACCGCTCCAGGCATCAGAAATGTGGAATGAATTTCATAGGCCCATTTTTTCATTTCTTTCACAGTTCCCTCTTCATACAGTACCGAAATTAAGTAGAAGAACTATAGAAAAAGTAATCGACAAAAATTAAGCTCAATACTAAGCAGAAAACAGGAAAATGACAAACTGATTTTTCCTAAAATAACGTACAGCACTAGAAGGATCACTATTAGAAATCAGGTAACTGATAAATATTGACAGGTGGCAATGATGTTTGCACAATTTGGTCCACTTCTTATAAGGACCATGATCACTCATATGGGCATGGTTCTAAAAATATGCAAATCAATGTTTTAGTTGAAGTAAAAACACATTCTGGGTCTCAACATGTAACAGGGACGCTTAATCAGAAAATACAGCAAACAGCATATTTACATAATTTTTTTTGTACTTTAATTTCTTAAAGGAAAATCGCGCACAATTTCTTAAATTCCCCAGATGTAAACAATTATTTTAGACTCATAAGCTAAGATGTTCACATACCAATTCAGAATCTGATAAAGGATCTTCTTCCTCCATTGATATTATGGGATGTTGATGAATAAATGATATTCCAAGACCTGATATGTTCTTCCCCGTTGGAGGTGTGCCATCTGAAGGCGACATCTCCGAAACCTTAAAAACGTAAAAAAACAACTATGTATTTCTACCCTGTCAAATAATTGTGTGCACACAAAATAACAACACAATCTTACGTGATGTAACTGATTGTCAGAACATTCCATTTTCATTTCATCAATATCACCTGTGCATGGACTTTTGCCCATTGGACTTAGAGGGGACTAAAAACAAAGTTCAATTCAATTAAAGTTTGATCTGTAAGCTGTAATCAAAGAGATTATTGCGAAATAATAATTAATTACTTCATCACTGGCACTCGCATCACCTCCCTCAATGCCTTCAGCATTTTCGATTCTCTCAAAGTTGCTGTAAGGTGGTGGAGGTGTTCCAGGTGGTGTTATTCGTGGACTATCTGTCGAAGTACTGTCATAGGCACCAAAGGAAGAGGCTCTGGAGGTATTATTTTCTGCAGTTTTACTCCGCTTCATGTTCTTATCTGAACAATTTGAATCTGAGGAATTTAATTTACGGGAAGATGCAACAACATCTGAATGCGACCTGGAGAGATCTGGCGATTGGTGATGCCTGAGGTTTTCATTCAAATGGAGAATAGCGTCAGGACTGGATCGTTGCCTGGAGTGGGTTGGGACGCTAGGTATCTATACAAAAAAATCAAAATGAAGCAATGTTTGTATTACTCATCTATAAATTGAAACAAGTTTAACTGAAAATTTAAAACTTGACACACAATGATATCTTACAACAGTCACTTGTTCAGATGTATAATTTATAAATTCAAATTTTAATATCAAACTATTTCAAAATTAACTGCGAGATAGAACGGCTTTCATCTCTCAATGGCCTTATTTGTGAATGCAATCGTGAGAAAAATTAAAAAGCTTAAAATTATCAGATATTTTTTCTCCAGGTCATATTTTATTTTGGGAAACTAGTACTATGTTTTTCACATTTGAATAAATTCTTACACAATTTTTACAACATTATTATTTATGTTGCCATGAATCACCATGTAATCAATATTTTGATAACAAATGCAGACAATTTGGTCAATATTGGAAATACATTTTTGACAACCATAGACGATCGAGTTTTCATAAAGAAACAATTGCATTAGAAAAATCCACCACAGTCGTTAGTTTACTGTGAGCATGCGTAACAAATTCTCATTGTTAAAAGAACATTTTTTTAGCAACTAAAGAATTCAAAATTATCCCATGCATGCAGCAGTTGTCAGCATTTGCCAAATGTTTTTACAATCTTCCCCCTGAGGGGAAATCTCTCAGGTACATGTATTAGTCAAAATTTATGTCAACAAATACCCAATGAAACCTCTTACAGAATGATCTGGCTTTTAAGTTAAATGGAAGAGTACAAATGGTGCTCCTGTCTCCATTTTATAGATGTAGACATACCTCATAATAATGCAATTACAGTGTACTAAATGTTATCAAATTTTGAAATATTAATGTAATAAGTAGGCATTTCTTTATTTTAAGTTTTAGAATTTGAAATAAAACCTACAGCTTCAACACATTTACACCAAGACATTGAACAAAACATGAACGGCACAATTAGCACATTACATACCCAATTATTTATTTTTTGAATGTTGTCCATTGAATGAGAAAGAGGATATTGATTTGTTGAGGCAGGAGAATTGGAATCTTGTTCCCCAAAATTGTTTGAAGGCAAGGCTTGCTGTTTCGATTCCACCCGCATTGGAGGAACAGGAGGCAGTGCAGTCGCAGGAAGAGAAGTTTGGTGGGGAATTGAGGAGGTATGTCGCCGGGGAGGTGGAGGTGGGGGAGGGGGGTCCTGTGTATAAGAACGAGTGTTTTGAGGTGACTTAGGCGTCCAAAACTACAAATAATTAAAAGCGTCGTCGAATTGTTAAAGATTAATAAAAGCAAAGCATTAAAGTAAGAGTATCTTCTAAAATAAATGTTGTGCAGCAAAGCCAAACTCAAAAGTTCCTTAAAAATTCCTTACAAAAAAAAAATGATCACAATTTTTTCGCATTTTATTGCTGTTTGTATGGATATTTTAGTTGCTTTGGTTGAAAAATGGATGAAATAATATTATTGATGATTAGCGTCTACTGCATAGACAAAACTTGTTTCTGCACAACATTGCATTTTAGAAAAACAGGCAGTATTTATTTACCTTTACCATGAAAAAATCCATGTTAAAGTAAATAAAAGGCAGTCATTGTACTGAATGAAGTTCGAAAGTGCATCTATTTTGTTAAATTGTAAACAAAAAATAAATGCATATGAAGACTTACAAAGCTTGACTGAGAGAGTGCAGTTGACAATGTTTCTTCTATCTGTCGAATTCTAAGATTTGCTGTATTCAGCTCACTTTTGATCTTCTCAGATGGATTTTTCGCATATTCACTCTTTTGTTTCTGAAATAATTATGAAAATGAGTACAGTCAAAAGTTTCTGAAATAATTATGAAAATGAGTACAGTCAAAGATAATTTAATCATTAATGTAGATTAGAAAATATTAAATTAAAACTGATGATTAAAGAGACTCCCTATTATCTGTGGATGTCAGAAAATGAGCAACAATGGATAATGCATAAAATTTGTGAAAACCAAAAAAATAACTGATATTAAATCCATTTTTTCCTATTCTCGACAGTTGACATTCAGTGAGAGAACCTATATCGTGTTGAATGCAGACTTATGTGATACAGTATTTTTCATGTACATGCATAGTCCCAAATCCATTTCTAATACTTTTTTTTAATTTTTCCTGCACAAAGGTACAATACCAATATCTTTATGTGACCAGGGACTAGTTATTTAGATCTGAATAATTAAGAGGTTATTTCATGAGCAGGATATGAAATCTGATATGAAACAGAGGAAAATACACATTTGATCCAGACTGTTGCTAGCATAGGCTTGGCATTAGAAAGTTAATTTTAATAACTCCAATGGAGCTTGCATGTTTATAACAGTCATTGCATTGCTTGATTCTCAGTTCAGCGATTTAGTGAATTTGTAAAAACTGCTATAATTATGAAAGGCTGCACATGACAAATGCAAATTGCAGTCATTATCAGCAAGCAGTTAAAAGTTATCATAAACATCAACAAAACAGTTATTTTAATTTATGATCAAAGCAAGGTAATATTAATATTCAAACTATCTAGTCCAAAAGTGGACAATAAAGAGTGGTCAGCAATTTGTCACTACAATGTTGTATGAAAATTACTGATGCAAAATAAAAAGGCCAAAGTAAGCCAAGCCCAGTTTTTAATCACAGCTAGGATAATTCTCACCACTAGCATAGAAAATGAAAAAAACAACTTGACAGATAGTGGGATACTTTGCTTTAAAAATGAAAAGATAATGTTACAATGGTCAGTTTGGACATTGCATCAAATATAATAATGATCCTTTACTCTTACTGGCAAGGCAGGGAGGGTTAGATTTAAGAACTAGTGCAGATTCACTTTTTTAAATTGGCATAAACCTGCAAACATCATCTAATATTTCTACTATATGGTTTTATAAGTCAGAATTAAGAGTAAACCAAAGAAACAATTCAAAACTGGTCCTGAATGAACAATACAGAATACACAAGAGGTATAGAGAAAATGACCATTATTGGTTTAGGGGGAGGGTCGCTAAAATTTGTCAACAAATGTTAGCATCCAATGGATCGTCCCTAAGAAATGACTACAGATCCAATTTCATGTTTAATACCTCAACATATTCCCGTTCCTGTTCTAGCATTTGTTGCATCGTGCGAATTCTGGCAGCTGTCACTTGCAGTTGCATACCCTCCTGCAAATACGAACAAACATTTTCCACTCAGTTCACACCACATTTTACTAGTGATCATGGTTTCACAGCATATTATCATATACTATGAAAATAAAGTTGGTTTATGGGTAGGCCTACTAAAGAAAAGTTGTCATACTCACATCCACAGGGATGGGGCCTGTGATTGATGATCTATTCGCAGCATTCATGTTACCATGCTGATTTGAATAGGAATGGTGATGAGAATGGGAATGATGATACTGCAACTGGCTACCGGGATGATGACCAGGAGGACTGCTGTTTGGCGCACCCCCTGAACCATGTGACCTATAACCAGATGAGCGGCTTAGAAGCGTTAAGGCCACATAGGATCCAGCTGAAACAGATAAAAATGCAACATGTAATGAAAGAGTAAAAATTTAACGTTTCAAAGATTTCAGGACGGTCCTTGGTCTGTTGAATGAAAATAAGGTAGTCTGTTGGTGCAAAATTCAATGTTTCTCCCATTAAACTCATCTGGAGTAACTAATGAATTTTTGGCACAGGGGTTGCCTAACTTGCAGGCAATCATTCTTGCATGAGTGTTGAAGAGTAAAAATTACAAGATGGATAGACAAACTAATGACCCAAGGATACAGTCTGCTTGCTTCAATAATTGGCTGCCAACTTTCCCTTCCTTTCCTATATGTTCTCCAGCTGCTCTCTAGTACCCATAACTCTCATTATCTCATTTGTAGCACAAATTGGGACCCACATTATCCGGAACGATGATTGGTGAAGCCATTTCACAACAGTATTAATTGAAATACTGGCGATCACATCATAATTTGGCAATGTTCAATGTACTTTTTGTAATAAAAAGTAAGTCTACAATCATATATTGATGGCATGGTTTTGGATTGACTTACTCGTATATTAGTAGGACCATTCATGCAGTATTATGTAGGATAGTGCATCCGTGCATGTACAATTATACAGTACTGTATAAATCGAAGTTGAGTAACTTAAAAGTGTCGTCACAGGATCGACCGATTAAAATTTTAGATTTGCACTCAGCTTATTGTTTTCAAATATCTTTTTGTATTTTTCATTTATTGAATGCTTTTTAAATGAAGTCATCCACTAATTCCACAGTCTTTTAATATATTGTAAAATGCAAAATGATGATGATCGGACATCTAACGTTGACAAAAAAAAAGAAACTATTCGTAACTAGGAGCAATTTGAAGAATAAGGGAAAACTGTCATTAAATTAAAAAATGCACGAAATAACGTCAACAAATATTTACGCTAATTTTTGTTAAAATAATATATAAATAACGTTTCTATATTTAGTTTATATTACAAAACACAATGTTTCTCCAAAAAAAGTCATTAGTAAAGAAACTGAAATTTTTTGTTGGTAATAAACACTAGCACATTTGATAAAGCTTGTTTGAGGAATTATCAATGGAGACAAAAGTCATAACCCAACATACATGAAATCATAAAGTTTCCAAATTTAACATTTTTCGAGATTTTAAGTTACTTTTTATGGTGTCATTGTCGGGCACATTTGCCAACAATGTATATTTTTTAAGGGCAACAAAATCGCTATGCTCAGTTAAATAAACATTCAACCTGAAATTAAAACAGAGTCAAATGAACTTTTTTGAATAACCGGTTTCAGAGGCATTCAACTTCGATTTAATTACTTATCAAAAGAAAAAGATCCAAGAACAAGCATATTTATTTGTCGTATTTGTGCATTGGTAATGCACATTTCGATGCTTAAGTAGGCGGTACTCAGGCATAAGTTTTACGAATCGTACCTTGGAAGTTGTGAAGTTAACTCGTGCAAAATGAGTGAATTAATCGGTTTAACAACAACGATAATCTTGAGTGCATTTTTTTAAAAACAATTAGCATTCCGCTTTTGCACACGTGACTTCACGACTACCAAAGTAAACGAATCTACAATATTTCTATCTCGTGAAATGCAATTTGCTGAAAAACAAGCAAATTGGTTTCTTTCGACCTTCTTGCTGACCTTTTAAAATGTACTGGATAAAACTACATAATTTTGGTTATTACTATTGGCAGTATATTGAGATGAGAGGGAAAATTTTTAAAAGTCAGGTTACTTTTTTGTACGGGAGAAATACCATTAATATCACTTTAAAAAAAACAGCATCCTGTTAAAAAAACAAAAATGGCGACTTAACCACAAATGACTCCCTAAAAAAGAGGTTAACTGACATAATTACTACAATGCACTTTTTGGGGTTAAAAACAAGACCTTGGGTCAACACCTATATCAATGTTTATTTAACTTTGGCGCGGGGGAGTTGGCCTTGCCAAAACAGTGACTCAGGTAAGCCTACGGCTCAATTACTATTGCCAGAAAATATTTTAATAAAGGTCAGGCTGATTCCACTATCTGGCAATGAGAAAACAGCCTCCCACATTTCTCAAGAACATATCCTAGCCATACCGACAGGGCGACTAGACATAAGCCTACATAGACTATCTGAAATTCGCTCCCGCATCAGCGTCACATAAATTGTCCCATTTCACAAGAATACATCCTCAATAAAATGACGTCAAGCAAGGAACTGTTTCGGTTTTTACGGCTCGCAAACGTTTGCTATAGAATGAATAATCTAGCTTGTTAATGTAATTGCAGAATTTGAAAAACAAAGATGCATGTACAGTACATGTACAGTATGTTGCAGGCCGGCTGTTTTTGAATGTCAAACTAACAGTATTTTCAGCCCAAATTAATAGAAAACGTACTTGGAAATCTTTCCAGGTCACAAATGTGGGACTAAATAATATATGGCATGATTAAAAGCAGAAGCAGGCATATTGATAACTTGGCAATCATAATGAAAAATGAGGTCCAGCGAAAGTACGCCAATGAATGGGCAGATGGCCTCTAACTTTGAAAAAGCATCCATTTACCAATTCGTTAAACCGCGTTTCCGGTAATATCCATTTTACTGCTGCTCCAGAAAAAAAAATAAAACATGGCACGCAACCTTCGGGTATTCACATTTGCATGACTTTTTTGAAAACTTCGCGAACCGCATTTTGACCGTGGAAGACGACCGCTAATCAAAGAAAACTCAAAACTAAAATTCCGTTTTACTTTCAGAAAAAAATGTGTACCATTAATTAGGGATCGAGAAGATTCTACGCAGGCACTGGATGGTGCACAAGTTGTCGACAGCATGTTGCCGGTGACAACTTTTTGTTTATTCTATATTTCATTACCGGTATCCAAAATGTCCTCAACATCAAATCGAAACATTTACGGAAGTTAGACATTTTATTAAAAAGAAATGGCATGTCGAGCAGAAATAGCGTCCGCCGAGATTCAATAGATCTGCCAAAGAGAAACGTGATTTTCCAAACTTGGGGAAAGTCCAAAATAACACGAGATCGGTGCCAAAATGAACGTAACAAACCGAAATTGGCTCCACCATAATCGTCCAATAAGACAAACCTAGGGTAAGATTCGACAATGACCAATGTTGTCATCCATCAGCGAGTTGTCCATGCGTTAGCTCTCCGAGCAGATGGCGCAGCGTTGATCATCTACATAAACGATCATTAACGAAAGCGATTAAAAGCCTAACGAGGAGATGACGAGGAATGCAAAAGGGCTTCGCTTTTCTCGCAGCAACACCGCACGGGAGGAACACCAAAAATAACTACCAGACCCCGCACGAAAGGGGGAGACGGAGATCCTACGTTATATACCAAAGGCGATTTGAAAAATACCTCCGAATAGCCTTTAGGTTGCGCCGATGAACTCCGAATGCCATTCACCGATGAGGCGAGAGTTACCACGGGTCACCGGGAATCACGGCGAGTGGTCGAGTAAAGTATCCAAAAGTGTCCCACTTCCCACGGTGCTAACGTTAGCCACAATGTCGCACGTTGGACGATGAAAAAGCGCGAGAAATCCTCCGTGGAGCGGAACAACAGCTATCCATGGACGCTAGTCGGGAGCCAGAAGCGCACCTTCCGTCGTGCGTATTCCTCGCAAAACACTCTCCCTCAAAAATTCCCCAGTGTCCTATTTGAGCTAGACCCCTAAACTGGCGCAATGAGTTCGTCCTAACTCGGCAAGCCTGGCCCCCTCATCACCGCACGTGCACATGCATGAAACAGCCAGAGTCGAGCAGATACGCGCTATGCTAATTTTGCCACCGCCCAAAAAACTGCTGGCTAGGCGCGAGTGAAAACTGGAAGTTCAAACCGGCAACCCTAAAATAAAAAAAAGCGGTTTCATCTCGGATGAAAAATTGGCATTAAAAACGTGCGGCGAGCGAATGCCATTAGCGAGAAAGGGGAAAACAAAAGCTGTAGGCCGGCAAATTCGGACAGCCGAATGATATTTCAAAACCACCTTTGGGCTCGGGTATACACGTATTGGAATCCCCTGACTGCACCTAGAGCCGGAGTAGAACGTATACGATCAACTTTTCTAAAAATATAGTTGTAGGAACTTTTGGCGTAGGGGTTCTCTCTCGACTACCGATCTGCACCTATTTTTGCGAATTGAAATACCGAAATTCAAAGCTGGTTATGGTAATAGATCGGCGGAACCGTGTTTCGGCCTAGACCAGAAGTTGAGGAATAATCCACATTCGGGTTGATTTTCAATAACAAAATGACGGAGGTAAGAGGGCCTCGGAAATCGCCGTAAATCTCGAGTGTGTAAAAATCTTGACAACCATTAATACACTTTAAAATAGAGGTCAAAGTGGGCGAATTAATGAACTGACCACTGTTCAGTTAACTCGTGGCATGACATTCGAAAGATGCGTACTAACTGAATTAAGCGGAAACGGAAACTGCACGCGTAAGATGGTGGCGCCTACCAGCATGGTACATCATCCCGCAACTGTTTGCTTATTTTCTCTATCGTGATTGACAGAAGTATCCTGCTCTACATGTGGGCCTACAGGGTAAAACAGAATGCCAGCATTTTGTGCAAATAAATGCGTCGAGATATGCCTTCACCACATTTAAGGAAAATGGACACCTGAGAAAAAATGAAGACAACCTTCGCCTGTTGGTCATCAACCCTCAATGCTATAGCATGCCTTGCAATTCTCACTTTTTGGCATTTTGACCCACCCTTTGTTTCTAGGAATTGGTACAAAATCATCCATAATTCAAACATCTTTTAGGGAACTAAAGCTGATTTTCCGTGGGTTTAGCGTTAATATTCATTGCTCGATTGTTAAAAATTCTTAACCAAACTGGTGTCTTTAAAACATAAATAGGAATGAATGGCACGTAACAATCGTTAAAAGCGTGATAGGTTTAAGAGAAAAATAGTCTGCCAAACAGGGGTATTTCAAAATTCTTAAACTGAAATTTATTCTCATATTATAAACTATCTATATATATACATGTATATACATTATAAACTATTGGGTTCGTTCATTTTTATATCTGTAACATAAAATTTAAAGTTAAGCGGTTTTCGAGGTATTTTGGAATTTTGTTGACACGAACATAAAATACAGTATACAAGAAAAACTTCCCTCGTGCGGCATATATGTAATTTCAATATAGGCCTACATGTATACAGCAATCCAGAGGGCTGATCGTGTATTTATACGTTTGGTATTCAAAGGGTTCCCACAATCCAAAGAAATGAAATAAATGAGACAGCTGTCGTTGATTTATAAGGCCAGTTTTTCACGTCAGTGAGCCTTGTATAAATTTAGAAATATCCTGTTGGCTACATAACAACCACTAAATTGTCGCTTAGGCCACTAATGAGTGGGCATAACTTGACTAGTCCTGACACAGGCACCAGAAACATGTCCATGTAAAATTTTTCAAAGATATGACAGGAAGGCAACAACGATGCCAAAATAAATATAGCATCAAAGATGGCGTCCACCATAAAACACCAGAAATTGCCTTGAGGAAAAGAGCGGAGGTGATGTCATGAAACATATGGCGTTGTCGGGTGGGCTTTGCAAGGAAGAAGACAAACAGAACCAACCAACGCTTAGATTTCTCAATTCATCCAAAAAGCAACACCGCCTAGTATATGGAATGTGTGCGAGTTAAACGTGCATCGCAAATAATGAAAAAAAGAAAAACTCGAATTTACCTCAAACAATTTTGCTCTTATAAAGAGATCTTTAAAACTTTATTTTATGAGCCATAAATAAAACCATAATATCAAACAGACCTTCCTCAAAAAATGTTAACATTTCATTAATTTTACCTCCAAATTGGACATTATTTTTAAGAATTATAAACTAAGCTTTTCATTACAACGATAGTTGACCATGAAAATTCTGTACATTAGAACCACTCTGAATTGGTTTCAATTGCAGCAAACAGCACAGCGAGTGAAATGTTGATTGAGAAGTTAGCGATAACAAATAAATGTACGCCAATTCACAAAAAATGGAGGCGAATTTAAGGTACAGCTGTAGCGGGAAGTTAAAAAACTAACCAACATGGAGTAATTACATTTAATCAAGAGTTAATGGCCTGCCACATGATAACTAACCAGAGCCGCAGCTGCAAACGCAGAAAAAAAGAATAAATAAATCATGCTTATCAGGCAAGGTAAGCAACTCAAATGAACCGTTCATGTTGATCCTAGCCTATGGATAAGTCCGTAGACCAATAGGCTTTTATCGTTGCATGCACTTAAGTAGCTTTCGAGGGGAGGTGGAGGTGGAGAGGGAGGGAGGAGGGGGGGGGTGCGGCAGTACAAATATTGAGGATCCATTAAAAGGTGAGAAGTTTTACTTAAAAAGTAAAGGTAGAACTTCAGGCTTTCTTTCATAACAATATGCATGCTGTATAACGTGGCAATGACTATACGCTTGTTTTAAAATCATAATTCTCTCTGCCTAACTGAAACTGCTAACTCATTGTGGGGCCAAAAAATTCTCCGATTTTCTATTCAATGCAATCAAAGAATTGCTTACGTATTACATAACCAACTTACGAAATTGACAAGAAAACAATACTCTGTAAACAAATTGTACTGTATATGCAGCATCTATCAAAATAAGTATTATAAATTGTACCGAAATTTTTATTATAGTTGCCCGTTCGAAAAGTTTTATTTTTTAATTACAGTAGAACTCCAATTATCCGAATCAATTGGGACCGGACCTCATTCGGATAATCAAAAATTCGGATAATTGGATT
>JAQGBX010000068.1:0-53456 GCA_034698745.1 Megaphyllum sjaelandicum
AGACGGCGCATGCTGGCTATTGCATGTGCAAGTTATCTATGCGCTGAAAGCGCCGTTCTATGCAGAGCTGGAGGCAAAAGCGTTTCTAAAGGCCTTTCAATAGTTCCTTAAAAATCCGCAAGAGGATCTGATTAGTAAAAGGGTCAATTAGTATGCTTACTTTCTACGTGCTTCTTTCAGCTTCTTTCGTGCTTGTTTAATCTTCTTGTTTCCAACTTTGGGGCGCACAATAAACGCTGATTTTAGCGTGATGGTCAGTGTGCTTGGTGGCACCACTGCATGACTTGTGCTAGGTGAAACATTCCGCGTAAAACCTTGCCCGTGCGCATTAGCATCTCATGATAAGCGCAGGACACGTGTTTACGGTACATATATGTGCATAGCAACACTTTTGACCAATTGTGATCTGTGTACCACTGTGTGTCTTAAAAATCTACTTTCGGATAAGCGCTTCTTGTAAGCTCATCCTGGCTCGGCTAAGCTTTCTTTGTGTGCGCCCTCTTTTATAAAGCATGTTGCATTCTAATCTCGCTTGGTGGCGCAAGTAAACGCCAAGAAGTAAACGCCTACAATAAGCATGCTTTGTGTTCGCACACTATACTTTGGAAATTTAGTTTGAAATTAATGTAAGTTTAGCTCTGGCTTGAAAGTTAAGCTCATATACAGTAAGTTCTAATTTTTTCCTCCTGCAGCAAGGAGCGCTTTTTAAGCACGCACTCGAATATTACTCACGCTTTCTGCAATTGCATTACTGTAATTCATTTTAAAAAAAAATTCTGAAAATTTTATGAGACCTTTTTTAACATTGTTTAACATTAAACGAAATTAAGTATCCTGCGAAACCCTGTAAACACGCAACATCTGTAAAAAATGCAAGTCCACGCATCCAATGCCATGTATTTTCTTACGAAACCATTTTCCCCAAATATTTAAGGCCTTCCGGGCTTTCTCGAACCCCTCATCTCCTACCCATCACAACCCCTTACAACACGTCTATCCATTATTAACGACCAATGGCAGCATCTTGCATTCACCTAGATGGTTTAAGTTGTCATTATGTTTTGCTTTGTTTTACATCCCATTATAAGCAACCTGTTTAAGCTCTCAAGTCCAGACGCATGCACGAATTCGGCGTAAAAAAAACGACCGAAATTCAATGATAAAGGGCGGTCTTAAATTCCGGGCTTATTCCACGCTAAAAATCCGCTGACCCGCCAAATGACGAAAGATGGCAAATAATGTGAGGGTTAATTCAAAGCGCCTTTTCGCATCGTGAATTACGTAATTGCCGGATATTCCGATGCGCCATTGTGCAAACAGATTTGCAGTTGGAGCGTGGGATTCACCATGCGTGATTTAATGGGAAAATTAGCTTTGAAGAAAACAGTAGATAAAAAGTTAAGCTGAAAAATTATGAAAACTGGGTTCGTAATTGGTCAAATTTACGACTTACAGCATATTTTAGGCTAAACTTGTGGTATGTTCTTCATCTATGATTTATTGCACAAACCGTCGCAATTCATCATACGGTGACCATGATACAATTCGGTGGTCAGTCGCTTTATACAAGCGATGTCCCGCATATAAAGTACCGTTAAAATATGACATACCGTATAAGTTTTTTAATTTGAACAATTTGCATGAACGCGCTGTGTTAAACACAGCGCATTCATGCAAATTTTCCCAATACACGCAAAGCACTGTAAGTAGCACTTTTGAAACACGAAATTTTGACATGTCTCGTAAATATTGCTGTCACTTATTTTTAAAATGTCAAATAATTTTCATGTTGTAACGTATACAAATAACTTTGAAATGTATACATAAAACTTAAACAAATGCTAATTATATCTCAAACAGTGGACATGCACTGCTAAAGTACATTCTTATACAATATACGCTTATTCAATAAGAATGGTAATTATCTTATTTATCGGATAATTAAAACTTTGTCAGCAAGTTCATTCATTCTGATAATCACATGCATTTTACAGGGGGGTCCAATAGTACATGTAACTGACACAGTCATTCAATAGCGATGACTACAGAAAATAATTGGGTCAAATGTAAACCTAGGGTTCCATTTAAATACGAATTTTATTGTACATTAATGTAACACCCGGCAGCCCAGGTATTGCTTTAGGTTAGTCAAATCAGCACATTGCTTCGAGTTTTGTATTTTCCCACATTTTTTACTTGGAATTTGCGAAACTGCTTAAGAACATAATAATAAGGCCATCGGTAGAATCTAGTTCATAACGATTTAATTTAAATTGCACGGGTGGCTCTAATAACAATTAGATAACCATAATTTGGCCCAGAATATGGCTACCTAAAAACGTTCATCCATTGAAGAAAAAGCTAAATTAAGATGAAATAAAAAAATATCGAATTATAACATATCGTTGTAATTATCCAATGTTCAAGGGTGAAAAATTATAAGCCAATTAAAACTTACGATGGTTCTTTTGGTTATCATTCATGTGTGGCAGACCATTCATCTGACCGCTTTTGTAAAAAATTATTTTTGTTTGAGTTATAATCAGTATAGTTCATTGTATATACTGTACATGATTACACGTGTAGGCTATACTGTATAATTTCAAACTTTTCACTAATTTAGTTTATTTTTGCGAAAAACGCCAATTAATTAGAATTGTATATGCGTTTTATACCTGCATTGATGGTATTTCAAAATTTCAGTAAACATAACAAAAAAAAAAACCTCTGTGAAAACACTCGATTTTGAAATCGACAGATATTTCCTTTTTTTTTTCTTTGACTTGATCACAGGTAAAATTGAAGGAAATTACAGTAATTGCATGTAAAAGTTACTCATAAAAATTCTCGCTTTAGTTTTTCTGAACGACAAGCATTTCAGAAGTTGGCCTCAACTTCGGAGACTTTCATCATTCGGTCAAAATTTCAGCTGTAACCTTATGCCGAAATTATTAGCCAAAATTCTCTAGCTTAGTCAAAATAAGAAAAAAGTAAATCCCTCGATAAAAACTAGTGATTTTTTAAACAGCCAGGTATTGTCTACCTTAATTGCTCTTCAAATGCAATTTTAAATGTATGGCAAAGGGAAAGTAATGCGATTTCGACATGAAATCATCAGCAAAAGTAAGATCAAAAAACGCATTACGAAAAACAACAAGTTTGTTTTAGCAATTAGTATTTTTTTAGCGACGCAAATTATTTTTAAAAAGCTACAAATGTAATCCACGCACTCTAGTGAACAGTAATAATTTCAGGGAGGGTAAGAGTTTAATTTGCATAAAGTTAAAATACTATTTAGCAAAAACCACACGCAGCTAACGTCGGCCATTTTGTCCCCCATAAGGGAGCAAAAACTCACGTTGATTTATTTTGAAATTGTTGATAAATTAGAATAAGCAGACCTTTCCAGTAATTGCGGATCGAGACCCGCTAGATAACTGTGTTATTTTTTTACGAATCTAAGCAATAACCTACATAATTAGGCGCAAATATGCAAAGAGCAATCAGGCCATAGAAACCCGGGTAGTTAAGCAAGGAGTCCATTATGTACATCAAATTTGGCCGCAAAAAAAAAATTGCAGAAAAGCAACCTATCATTTACGCGCGTTAAAAATAATGCACCTGAAATTCTAATGACATCGGGGTAAAAAGCTGACCTAATGGATATTTAATTAAGGCCTAACAAATTGGGGTCACTGACGAATTGACGAGGGAAACCTAGTTTGGGTTGCGGCCACTGGAGGACGGTAAAACACAGTTTGCTTTTTTGATTAATTAATTGCCGGCTCTCCAGGTGCAAATTTAATTCGGCCATTTTCGTAGTGCATGCGACAAAGAACGTTAAACAGGTTGCGCGTCATCTATTCTTTTTCAAGAACATGGAATATGGCTCCTAAATTACCCAATTCTCTAGCTCAATCAGACATTCATTTACAAAAAATTAAGAAACAACAACAACCGTAAAACAGTAGAAAGTTTCACTTACGAATATTTGTCGTTTCATAAACATATTATCACGCACTGCACATGTATAACAGGTAATGTTCATTCAAAATTTACTAGTTAAAGTCACCAAGAAAAAGTGTTGTGTTACTGTAAAGTATGACACTAAGTAAACATAGTTTAGTATGTTAAAAATAATAAAAAAAAAACATAATTGACACGAAAAAAATTAAATACTCACTTTATGATAAGTTGGGACAACATCAGCTAAACTGCTAAAGAAACCAGTTCATTCCAAAAAATCATGTACTAGTTTGTATTGTAAAGGACATGTTAAATCCTGCAACTGTTTTGATATAACATATCTTATTTAATAATAACTTTTGAAGTTGTAAAATAAATTCAACATACAAACATTTTATACATCTTTTTATAAATGTATATTTTATATTGAGAAAACGATTGGTCTTTCCATAAATTCATCGACATTGTATCGATGAACTTAAGGAAAGGCCAATTTTAAATTAACATGTAGGATGATGAAATTAAAAATATCTTGGTTAAATGAATCCTTGTAAAACGTTTTCAGAGTCAAGAAAAATACGATGTTCATCATCAAACTGGTGCACAAATGATTGGATCTGGTAGGTGGTCAAGTAGTGACAAATACGTGTACACATACTGTATAGCACATGGCATTAGTAAATGGATAGTTCCAAAACCATGCAATTAGCGTTAGCACAAATCTGGCGTTCATTGAGTCCCTGTAGCGAACAATGAAAACAAAACATCAGCTATTTACTTTCCAATTTTAAATTCCCTTGTTAGCAAACCTGATTGTTTTGGCAGTATCCAATACAGCGATTAAAATGGAAATTAATTTGGCCCCCTAAGGGGCATGCATAAACAACGTCTACAAAAACTGTTTTAAACCCCGAGGAAATTCGAGTGAATCATTGCCCATCCGAAATTAGCACATTGGAAATTGTTTCAGATAAGTAGTCAACCCATATTTATAATAGTCATGACCGTTGCCGAAATGATAACATAAAAAAAGTTCTAAAAACTGATTTTATTTCGAAATTATGTTCCACGACTATAGAATAACTCCCAATGCCTCATTCAATGGTTAGAACAATGCTTTCGAACTATTTTCTGGGAATATTTAATATACCATACATTGTCATGTCCAATTATGTACATGCAGTAAAAAGTAATAGAAAATCGAAACAATATTTGAAAAATTGAAGTAGTCGGTATTTATAGTTATTTCAGTAGAATGCCTGAACAGGCAATTTGTTTAACAATCTGGGATGCCTTTTTTTTTTCAGTAACAAATTTCATGCAATAAATTTGTAGTAAAAAGAATAAAAAAGCTGAGTTGAACCAGTAAATGAAGCACATTATCAAAGAAATTCATGTTTTTAACAGATTTTTGACCAAAAAAAAAACCCCCGAACAACAGCCAGACTCACTATTCAGTCTATTCCACTCCCTTAACGTATGCGCACTTCCGTCAGTTTCATACAGGAGCATGTCACATCGCCATTGTTGTCTGCGATCTGACTTGATTATGAAAATCGCCATATTCGAGTGCATTCACTTCATTTACGACATGATAACCTCCATAATCTTAAAAAAGGGTAAAAAGCACTCGCTCTCATTTACATGGACTTCACTCAGTTTAAAAAGTAAATTCAATGACAAGATTGTTGTTACACTTTTTACATATCTCTTGAAAAGAGTTTCTAATTTCTTAAACACGTCAATGTGATGGAAAGCAAAGTTAACACGTTCAAGGATCACGTGAACAAAATACACCTTATAGCGACAACATTCAGAATGCAAAAAAAAAAAGAATTGTTCCAATCTACACCTTGAAAATTCGAGCATGTTATCCCTATAAGAGTAACCCATCAATGTGTCAGAATTTTAAAGTCCATAAATAAAAGTGCAATGGAATGTTCAAAACAGGGATTTAAGCGGTGAAAATAATTTGCTAGAAAGCCAACTTTTGCTTTTATTTGATCAATCAAATGCCTTAACATTTCTTTAATGGTGTTTAATATTATGGTATATCCGGAGCACACTTAGTTTGCCTAATACAAGTATTTCTTCTTACCAAGCTTAGCTAGCCGGAAGTCAGTAGTTCAATCGAACAAAAAAGCGTATAAATTCAAACTGAACTTTCTGAGGATGGTCTAGTTTCACATTCATTGATATACTGTGCATTGCAAACTTCAGCTTCATTATATGTTCATTGACAAAGAATCCCAAACTCACATTTGAAGCCTGAAGCCCAGTTACCTCGTTTCTCAAGGAAACTCCTGAGCATTATAGAATCATACTTTATAGCTTACACTTGTTCAGCAGCACCAGATTTCAACAAATGAAACATATACACACAGACGAGGTTCAGGTAAAGATGACCACCAGGAAAAAGCAAGTCTAGCGATCATTTATTTTGATAAGTTGAGTTGTTCTAACAATGTCCAATCTGTCTAACGCTGAAGTTAAGGGGTTGAAATTCGGTTAGTAATGTATGTTCATACAGTAACAATGCTTTGCATGTTCTGAGAATGACATTGAAAATACATGGTGGAAATGAGAGCATGCATGAGCTCCGAGGAAAAAGGTGGAAGTATCTCAGTTTTTACAAGCACTGGACGTTTTAGACTAACGTCCTACTCTTTATAAATTTCTCATTTCGTGGACAATAATTGGTAACGTGGTTTCTTGTACCCATAAAAAATTCTCTTCATATTTAGAACAAATGTTATTCAAAGAGCTTTCATGTCCATCATGCATTACATCCCTATATAAAGAATTAAATTACACAACTTTCATATGAGTCGTTAAAAAGTTTTCGAAAAAAAATGGTGCACCAAGTATCCAAAAAAGATCCTTTTAAAAATTAAAGAACGCGAGCCTGACTTTGGCATATTTGGCGATATTAGACTTGCATCCTTATATGTTATCCAATACACAGCACAGCTTGAAGATGGGACCAAATAATTAAGATTCTTTTAACTTCTACACCAACCATCGAGTTCATTGCGTTCAGATCAACTCTGTTCACTTTTTCATTACATTATCATTTACTAAAATGGAATCTCTTCAATTTTACCTCAGACGAAGTAAATGCTCTCCACATTCGGTTAAACAAAATACTAAACATGTTAGATTTATGTTAACGTTCTTACATGTAGGTACTTTATTCGCATGTGATATGAATAATCACGCAGTTAAATTTTCATGCCTCCACCTTTTGACTACCTCAAATATTTCCTCTACAAAAAAAAAACTAACTCGATTAAAATTTCAGTAGGCCATGGGGTATTAAAATTAATCCTCCGGCCCTCAGACGAAATGCTAAATGGTGTATAGGTCCAGGCAATACGTTTTTTTTGCTTTACTCCAAACCGCACAAGAGTGGCAAAAATTTGGCATATTAAAAAGGGTCCAATTCATGCAAATGAGGTTTACGAGTAGTTATTTTAGGTGGTGGTGTGACCAATTTCGGCTCGCATCCAGTGCACCATAAGCACCGTAATCGCCTTAATTCAGTAGGTTTCTAGGAAGAAGTTGAACTGATTTTGTTTGCTATATCATTGTACTTTATAGAAATAAAGGAAGTGGAGTGTGTTGCCTTGGCTGGACATGGCAAAATAACAACCGTTTTTTGTTATTGTCGTCGAGTAATAATCGTTCCACCCGTTGCCTCTTTTGTGATGATAACTCTGAGCAGTACTTGACTTTGAGTGTGAAATTTTTCACCTCATTTTCCCTCGATTCAGGCCAAGAAAAGGCAAAAATAGTCAGCAGTGGGCTTTGTGTTGGATCTCATTTTTCCATGCCAGTGATTTTCACGAAGATCTCCAGAGAGGAAATAATTCAGGATGCGTCTTACGCAAAACTGAGCAAGCTTAATGCTCGGATGAAAGTTATTTGGGACATAAAGAGCCAGGAAACCGAGCAACTTTTTGTCCAGCATACAGGTTCCCGATGCTCAAAGGCATTGAAAATTGATCCATATTTATATTTCAGATCGGAAGCCATTGCTAATCCCACCTGTGCTTCGTTTGCTGCCATTTGTTGGTGCGCGTATTATTCGCAAACATAACTACGAATATGGTTTTCGGCGAGGGCAACTCGGCAATTTTTCCAATAAGCTAATCAAGATGGCCTAAATACACGGGGAAATGAAAGTGGATCTGGCTTTTGAACGGCGATTCCGTGATCTGCACTAAATATTCCGGCAGCAACGCCCTCTAGGGGTTCGACCTAGACTTGGACACGGGCAAAACCTGGCAGAATTTAGGCTAAATAGAGATAAAGTTAACAAAGCGTTTTAATGAAGTTATACAAACAATTCGCGTGAGAAATTTCGATAACCTAACTCAAAAAGTCTGACGTAGTCGACAAACTTGACTGACTATAGATGGCGCTTTTGCACGGCACTGTTTATGAACGCTTTTATTCCATTCCATAAGCAATAAAAATAATACGTTATACTGTATATATACAGTATATACATTGTACAAGCTTGTACAAGATTGTACGGTCGCAGTAGTGATATAGTATGTTTGGCTTGATACCACCTTAAAAATAGTTTTCACTGAATAAGATAAGAACCACACATGGGTCCTTAAAGATATAACATCACAATACTTTATGTACAAAAGAAACTAAATACGACCAAAAATGAATTTATGGAAATAAATAGCATATGAAATTCATTCCCTCCTATTATGTCATATCTTATCCATGTATTTCAAAGTTGTTTTACTTCCATATTTGACATTTCACATCATTGCTAGAAAGCTTAAATACTGAACTTGTTGACAACGCTTTAAGGTTGAGGGAAAAAAAAACACTGATGAGAATGTGAAATATATCATTTGAATTGATGCCATATTCGATGTTTCATTCGTCACAGAATGGCCCTACTATTTAACGTTACTACAGAATTGGTTATCGTTGTACTTTGCAGTACTCAATTCTGTGATGGCTGAAAGAGTGAGAAATGATTAAGAAAACCAGTTTAATTTAACCTATTTTACTACTGTATTTGCCTTGGCTTAGTAGACTAATTTTACTAAAAATTTATTTTGTAAATTTCTTTTTTATTCTTAGCCAACATTGAACGGGAATGAGCATTGGTTCTTTTTTGCATCTAAGATTACAAAATACAGTAAAACCTGGAAAAGTGAACACATTTGAATGTTGACCACTTTTTAGTGTATTGTTTTCTGTATAGTGACCACCTGTCTATTGAGTATAGTGACCAGTTTGTGTTGCCTTTTTTTGCCATTTTTACCTTGCCAATGTACCATAAAAAGTGACCAGATAACAGATGAGTCACCATGCATGTAGATAGTGACATTCAACTTTACAGCATTGCTACCCTTAAGAACTTAAAAAAAATTGATCAAATTCCAAAGCAAGATGATACTTTTGGAATTTCTGATGGGAAAAGTGATAATTGTGAAGAAGAAATGGAAACTTAGATGATGTCAGGACTGAATGTTTTGGAAATGTGCAGCAATTTTAAAAAATATATATGCTGTGTCAAATTGCACAGAAATTTTGGATCATGTTATTCGGATCGAAAAAAATCATGGAGAAAGCAAAAAGTATTTTAAACATGGAAAACTTAATGATTTTTTTCAAATGTGTAATAAGGCAATAAATACAGTATATTGTACGTACATGTAATTCACATGATGAGACTGTATTTTTTGATTAGTGATAGTGACCACCCAGTGTACAGTAACCAACTTTGCATTTTTTTTTTCGTTGACACTCTTAACAGATTTTACTGTACAGTATATTCCACTCAATAACTACAATATTAAGCCATTTACAGCACTAGAATTAACGGTAGATAAACTTAGTGATGATCCCTATAGATGTATACATGTAGGCTACAGTATAACCAAACTAGGATGGAGGAAACAATACACAACCAAATGCAACGTTATATGCTGTATATAAAATGTTATAGCATGTGGAAACAGGTTTTATAATTAACCACTTCTATTGTTAACCACGTCCTGTTGTAAATAGGCCACACCCCATGGCAAGTCTCTCAACTATTTACAGGTACAGTATATGCAATATGTAGGTTTGCCGCGCCATCTAGCCATCAACAAAGTAAAAATGTGTTTAGCAAAATTGCACTAAATTCGTTGAGCTTTCTCTTTTAATGGTTATGTTAGAGCTCAACGTTGGAAAGATTAAAGCAATATTATCAGTAAATCTCAACGAGACAAGAGTTTGGGAGCAATGTATGCTGAGTTGCAAAACAATATTCTGCATTCAGTAGATGCTGGTTCAAATTAAGCCTGTCGGCCATCCTGATGGTGGTTTTTATGATTTCTCACAATAATAGCTACACCTCCAACAGGAAAGACTGTATCAATTCAGCGATTAGAAAATATTCTAATCGTCGAATTTTATTTTCATATCACGAATATCTACTTTATACTCACCGATTTAGTGATGATTTATTAGCGGCCCAAAGGATTACATGGGTTGTTTATCCCGAATTTACACGTATGAGAGGCCATACATGTATAATAGTCCGTTTTGGAAACCTAGTTTGTATTGCACATTTCGAAAAAACTTGTGCGGGCAAATTTCTAGGTGTTTTCAATTTACCAAAAACCTGACGTTATCCTCCTTCAGCACGTCATTTTCCGGCGAAATCTTCGAGGAAGTTGTCGTAAACATCTACAGTATTGTTAATTCTCCAACAAAATATGATAATATAAAATCTTGCATTTCGTACCAATCAAATAAAGAAATGTGCAAGTCACATTTTAATTAATAAAGCGCTGCATGGAATTCATTTAGTGTATTTCAATCATGAGCGTTAAAACATGAACAGACAAAGAGTGCAGAGGGTTTATATAAATCGATTCTCTACAACTGGCTGGATAACGTTTGATATTAGCCAGACTGATTAGCATTAATCTGGCACATCTCACAATGCACAACTACTGTACTCCTTGCAAAAGAATGACAAAAAGGCAAGAAACAAACTTGAAAATGAAATAAAACGTCATTTAACGACTGAATTGAATGATATTTTTATCCGCTGCATTTATTAATATGAAAACATTTGAATGAAGAAAGTTGAAAAAAAAATGTTAATCGGGTTAAAGTGGAAAGCAGAAACGGTTGATATCAGCGTGTGTTATTGGTTTGGCTCATGTCTCATATGGCTATTTTTAATGTTTGATACAAATGGCGATGAAAAGGTAGAAAAATCCAAATAGACGACAATCAAAGCCTATTTAGGCAGTAAGAATCACAGTAATGGGATATTCGCCATATTGGAAGGGTGGAGAAATATAACACAAAGGGGTTACACACCAGGGCTCGTTTTTAAAATCTATAAGTGGTGATATGCGCAGTCTTCTATATCATATGTGTTCATACACTAATGCTATATACTATTTGCTGAATTCCTTTCAGACAATCTTTAACATAATATAGCTGCTTCTTGATAAACTGAGAATAAGCACAAAGATAGTCGATCAAGAATGTACATGCTCCTTTCACAATTACCTTAATTTGTGTTTTTAGAAAATAAAATCAGGAATATACAGACAAATTTATAAGACCCTTCAACAATTTTTTGGGGATAAAATTATCTTGTTACGATAACCAATCTTGAAAGGCAGTCCTTACTTCGTAACGACATCAGTGTTCAGTTGTGACATCACAATTGCTTTTCAGCTCGTTATACTGTAGATCACAACAATGTCTTCATTCACAAAGTAAGAGATGTCGATAGTAGCCATATAATAGTATATAAATTTATAGGTAACATTTGACCAATGGTTTTGATATGTTTACTATTATGAACACGTCATGGAAATCGTAAGTTTATTTCTTAGAATTAAACAAATTTTAAGTACTTTTTCAGTTCATTCCATGTAAGTTTTGATATGCGTATTTAAAACAAGCAGTAGGCTATCAGGTTGCGGTGTTATCAGGTATTAAAATAACATCTTAATAATCACAGCTGCATCTTTTGGTAAAAGCAAATACGTGTGTATGTACTTTGTAATTTCAGATTTAAAAGTCCTAATACTTTGTTGAAAATAACTACAGTAAATATAATATTGAGGTTTAAGAAATGATAAATAACTTTGTGTTTAAAACTTTTTCGTAAAATAGACATGCATTTTTCTGAATTTGTCTGCCCAATATAAAATTTATAAAACTAATTTATTTGAATACAATTTTTATTGTCTGTAGTACATGCGTGTTAATATTTTCAGCATGTAAAAAATTCAGAAAAATTGACGTTTTATTGATACGTACTTGCCTTTTTCAAAGGTAAAATGGGAATTGCAAACATGCTGAGGATTCAATTGTTTGTAGATGGCGCAGGCAGCTGTGATAACTACACAGAAAGTGGCGCCATCGTTAATTTACAAGTGAGTCTACAACTACTTGTAGAGTGAAATGAAAAAAACGATTCAACTACTAAATTCCATGGAATGAACCAAAATGAAAATTAACTTCAGTGCGTGATGTCCTGTTGTGCACTTCTATGATACAGAAGAGAAATGACTGATATCATTACAACGATTTAACCCATTTAGAAGACAGAACACTTGGGCTCTCAACAATCAGTTGTATAGTCACAATAACGCCAATATATTCTCTGCTGCCCAGCTGCAGTTATTCTTAAACGTAAGTCAATGGCTTAAACCAGACAAGAAATTTCGTCATCAAGACATGCGAAGACAATGGGACTACCATCGTACTGAATGTATTTCTTCACATCACACACAAAATGGTCGTGAATAAAATGATAAAAATAACACGAACAATAAAAAAGCTTGGCGAATAGTTTGATGCGGGATATCAATATTTTATAATGAAATTAAAAGTTGCTAGCGCTACTAAAAGTTGGACGGAAACATTTGTTTAATTAATAGGAACCAAACGTCTAAAAATGCTCCTTATTTTGGGAATCTTGCACGACTGATAAATTCTGATTGTTCTTTAAACTAAAATTAACTGCAAACAAAATATAATTAAAGGGACTATCACTTAATGAGTACCAGTGTTGGGTAACATGAAGCACAATTATTTGGTTTGAGGATTATGATATGGTGCCCAGAAATGAAAAGGTCAAATGTTATGGATTGGGAACGTTTTTCCTTAAAATTGTTTTCAAAACCACCCACTTTGATAACACTTCTCAATCAATGAGCAAGCAAGCACCTATCATTTTTTAGCCATTACATTGAAGGAAGACAGGTGGTTGGTTGGGAATTCAAATGCAGCTCTGGCTAATTGGGCTCGCAGTTCCCAATTTCCTTCGAATAAAAACAAATAAAATAAAATTAAACATACATGAAAGGAGGCATGTACAAATATAACATGAAGTTTTTTTTCTACAGGGATGAGGAATATGTATAATAATGTATGAATATATATAATTTTATATTATAGAGCTAATCCTTTGATCGAACTGCGTTATTTTACAACACTTTCGGTAGCCGTCTATGCGAAGGAAAGTTTCTCAGATCTCTCAGGGAAAATTGCTGGTAAAACTTAATAATAAAAAAATTGGCCGGCTGCAAAGCTGCGATATGACATTTTTTTCCTTTCTCTAAAAGGAGAGGATGGTTGAAAAAAACGACGTCAAAATTTTTCCCAAAAATTGACGGATGAAGAGGAGATATTCACTGAAGTACTGAATTTCGGTGGAATAAGTATTTATGATTGCCTATCATTTGAGGCTGGTCTGCCTCTCGTCCTCGTCACTCGCACTGCCCAACTCGTCATCCGTCATCACAGTGACCAGAGTGCCCACTGCTTTACCAAGATTGTCCGCCATGTGTAACAGATTCCCCACATTCACGTTATTGGCACTGGTTTGCAGTTTATCCGTGGAGTTTAGTCCTTTTAAGCCCGTAGTGCTTTCCCCAACACTACCCTCCAAACTGGAAGTTCTCGTCATGTCCGCCCTGCGAAGGGCTAAAATATCAGTACATAGCAATTTGTTAATTTTACGTATGCAATTCACAATGCAACTGATTTTCGGTTTCATCTTTCATTTCTTTTCCATTTTTATTTTAATTCTTCCGTTAATATTATATACGGATTGTATCATATTTTTCTGATACAATTAATATGCAGGAAAGCATCATCGCAATGTTCAAAGTACACTATAAGCCAATTCAATCTATCAGAAATGCACTCTACATTAAAAAAAGTTTAAATGAGGTTAAAAACAAGTTTTAACCACATGCATTTTTCAAAACCGAAAAACATTGTTCATTGTGAATGAAACCCATTCACCAGGAATGCTAAAAAAAGCTGTTAGACTTTAAGGAAGTGTATATCAAACAAGCCGGAACCAAAAAAACAGCTTTTGGAACAGAGAACCAAGCAGATGAGGATGGAAAATCCAAGCGAGGGACAATCAAAAACGTAAGTGGAATCCATACGAAATTACTACAACAACCAACTAAAGCAGGAATGCTGCGACTAAACAAGCGAGCAACTTATCCACGGCCGGGGATAACACTTGCAATTCATTCTATGATCATGCTCAAAAAAAGCAACAGACGCAACGCAACTACATCCAAAGCCTAAATCCCAGGCAAGGTAACTATACTAAAGATACTATTGTTAACCATGCTTAAAAACGGGTGCAATTCCTACCTGACTCCATTGAATGACCATTCAGATGACCCTGTTGTCCATCAGAGACGTGTGAAGATTTTGGAAGGGAATGATGCGGCGTAACAAAAGGCGTGGAACGCTGAGAAGCTGATTGAGATACACTTCCGCTAGTTGGAGGCTGTCAATTAAAGAGAATTTTATTAAGAAATGTGACATTAACGTTTCAGTAGCCTGTCAATATTGTGTACACCACCATACTCACTTCCTCTAATAGCTGCCTAAGCCTTTGTAGCTGGGCTTCCAATTGGCGATTATGATCCTCTAGTATTTGCATTCTGGCTTCTAGTCGCCCTTTGTGCTGGCGTAAGAGTCGTGCCTCAGCTAACATTTCTGCATCTCGTGACTGGAAGTTTATTTATTTTTAATTATGCAAATAAAAGCTTCAGACAACGTTATCCAACCTCTCGTGCAATCAACATCTTAATTACCTGAACATAGGCATCATCCTGCATTGAAAAGGGTGTAACACCTTGTCTTGAACGCTGCGATGCCCTCAGTTGGTCATATTCTGCCTGCAAATTTTTATTTTCTTCTTCTAATTCAAGAATCAATGTTTCAAGCTCTTCGCGTTGCTCAGCATCGATTGCCACCATGATTTGGGCTGGACTTCTTGGCTGAGGAGCACAAAATGCATTTCTAAAAATTTGACAGGTTTTTACGGGATTTTTTTTAAGATGACATCTACGGGTAATGATTTATTTTAAACAAGGATTATTATCGCAATGACATTCATTTCAATTAGATTAAGCACAACAGATATTTTCATGAAAATAATTTTTACATTATTTAAAATACATCAGAGCTTTACACCAGCTTAAATAAGCGACTAATTATGAAAGAATTCCTACCACAGGCAAAGTAGCATCTCCATTTAGACTCTGACAATACTGAGCAATGAGGTGATGTTCTTCTTCACTTCTGGAAAGAGAACTACTGATGTCCATCAAGACATCAAACACACAACAAATAATAAAAGAAAATAAATAAAAAGTAAAACAAAGGAATAAAATAATCACACAAAAATAACAATCTGAGACGTGTTAACGTACGAGTCAGGCGTTGAGCTACTTCGTCCTCGGAGTTCTACTTCCGCCAAACGACTGGCATACATTTCCAATCGGGAATGCATATCCTGCGTGGGAGAAGTAGGTTGAGGAGATGGGGCTGGGCTTTCCAAATCGTCTCCTTCCAGTACTGACTGCACCGGCAAATAGCCTAAGCGTGGATGCTTCTTGAAATACCGCTTTGACTTGAATTTATTGCGAACAATTCTAGTGAAATCGCGCACATCTTCGCCAGACGTCGTCTGTATAATCAAGGAATTATTACTATCCACAATACGCGTGAAAAGCAGGCCAAACTCAATTGGTGAACTGATACTTACTGCTGAGCAATACTCTTGCATCGGATGGGTTGGCTTGTGGTTCTTGGCTTTTCGCCCAGAAAAGAAGCAATTTTGGCAAATGTCAAAATTGAAGCACTTCAAGCAACGGTATCTAAATAGCATTAGGAATAGAAAACAACCAGGTCAGTTACATTGTTGATCATGCCTATCAAAATCAATAAAATACACCTACAGATTGCAAATTTCCCTCGTGAAACACTGGCGCCTTAACAACAAAAACTATAGACAAATAATATTTGCTCCAGACAACACCACCAATCACTGCATCACACGTATAAGGAATATTGATATGTAGGGTGTTAGTAAAATAGTCAAACAAATGTTAAAATAAATACAATATGCTAGCTAAGTTTGGTAAAACAAGTATGGTAAGCTGAATATAGAGCTCAAATCGCTTGACTTAACACCATATTTGAAACCGGAAATATACAATTTTTGAGTTGTGTCACTTCTGTTGCAGGGATGGCAATATGATATCTTACCTTAATCCAATAATCGGATACTCTTTGCAAATGTTGCACTTTGCTTGGTGTTTGGCACTTTCGGCAACTGCCATCCTATGTAAAACAGGCAACCAAACCATCGACTGCGGCTCATGTTGCATCCAATTGAGGAAGTGAGGAGCTTGAATTTCGGTTTTGTTTCCGGCGCGTTCAAAGCAACTTCGAACGCTTGGTTCAATATTGCTTCCACCAAAGGCAGCAATTTCACCCAGCTGTTTTGGTATTTGCAAGCAGTCATGCAGCAGGAGAGCCAGCTTCCTCTGATCGGCAAATCCATTAGTGTCAGCAATCAATCGGAACAAATCTAGAAAAAAAATAGAAACTTAAATTACCGGTACTAAAAATGCATTGAACATGAAGTCTCCAAGGGACGGCCATGACCGAAAGGATAATAATTAAAAAAGTGCATTGCAGTAAAGAGATATCACAACTATTCATTAACTCACATCGAAATTTATCTTCAAGATGCCCTCTACAGAGAACCACAAGCCCCACTTTAAATGAGAGAACCCTGATTTGTCCTGTGCGGGCGCTGCATGAGGCCGAAACCTCTTCCAGTTGATTGCTTGTCACCATATTCCGATCTTTTGCCGTGCTTTGACTGTAAATTTGAATGGAAAACATGTAGGAGACAGTGGTTGCAAACGTCCAAGTACAAATTATAATTTGTTGAAACAAAATAACTCATTAAATTTTTATATCAACAGAAATACACCATGACAAATGGGCTAGTTCTTGTTTTCCAAGAAGAAAACTAACATTTTTCTTCAAAACAAATTCTGATTTCACTCTAAAACACTGCAGTATTTCATACTTTGTGCCAGCATTCCTCAAATAAGAGCTTCTATCAGCTATGAACCTATATTTTTTATGTTTACAGATATTTTAATAGATCTATGAAATAGTTAAACTTTTTAAATGTGTTATTTATTAAACAAAATAATTGCCAAGATTTAAGATGGCTTATTAAATAAGCAACAGTTTCCGTTCCAGTTCGTTTGTAGCTTACTTAACATCGTGATTGCACTTACTTGTCGTAGACATTGAACAGCCAATTCAGGCAAAGGTCAATACAAAGAGGGACGTTGACTAGAGAAGGATTTTCAGAGGCCATGCCCTCATATAATGTGGTCAAGACACCGATTACTTCTGACACATCAATTAGGCGATCGTTCTGGGCACGTAGACCATGATGTTCAAATGCATCCACGGCAGTGTTCAGATTTAAAAAATCCACTTAGAAAAAAAGCACAGCTTTTATTAAGGCTTTTGTCGAACCATTAATAAAATGAAACCAAAAAATCAATAGAAGACACTCACGGCATAGTCGCTTCTGCAATGTTCGCAACTTCATTCCTGTCCTATAGGCAGAGAAGCGAACATCATTTAATTCGGCCAGGGAGTCCATCAATTCGGTTAATTTCGGATGATCCCAGTGAGTGGTTTCGGTCGTGTGGCTAAAATGAAAACAGTGACGTAAAAATCAAATAAATATTTATGAAATCATGGCATAAACGCAGTAAGAAGATAGCCTTAGCAGCTTAGAAATCCTTTATACAGAGGTTAAAACTCCAATATAAACATTCACTTGATTAATAAATTGGACTATAAGCTGAGAATTACTTCAATTAATTGTTGCTTAATAAATTTTCGAATTTAGTGTAATAAAAAGCATGATAAATTTAGAAATTTGTTTCATCAAACTTTTCAATATATTGCTGAGAGCAGATCATCACCTTAAAATGTATGAATAACATTGACACTTACTTGATAAAATAAGGCACTTTATTGTTGGCCACTGCTCTTTCCCATGGTGATTCAACAGAAGCTAAAGGATAAAGGCATATGTGTTTGTTAGTTGATATGACTTCCATCCACCAAGAAAACTTAATAGAACTCACCATTGAGGAAGTGCTGAGATAGGGGTCCAAAATCACGGCCTACATTTCTGAGCTGCTTGACACGATCTTCGATAGTCAACTGAAGCATTTTCCATCTAGTATTCATGTCTTCAACCCGATTAACATTAGCCTGAGAAAGTAATATGTTATTGGAAGTAAACCTGGCGGCTTGGTCGTTTAGCTCATCGATACTGTTTTGAATTGGCGATATGTGATCTCTGAATGCCTAAAAAATTAATGAAACACATTAACAATCATCAATAATACAGTATAAACTTCAAAATTCTAAAAAAATTAACTACTAGACTGTCTGCTTACTTTTAGTTCATTTAATTGCTCAGGCACATGGTCTAAAAGTAATTCAGTAATCGGTGGCCATCTTGTTCTCAGATTTTCAGCAGCTGTGAGCGCACTATTGAGATTGTCCATTGCTTTCTGAAAGACCCTCATTCGCTAAAAATATTCAAATACATGTATAACCATTTCAGTAACATTTTAAAATAATAACAAGATGATTGTAATAATGCGTTGCAAAGCTAAAAACCTAACAAACACGATTTCGGATAAACAGTGGCTTTATTTTTTTTACTTTTTTTATTGCGAAATTCAATAGATTTAACTATCAACAAATATTCAATTTTCGAGCTTCCGCAAGTGCCGAATGCAATATACATTGTATAGCATATTACTAGAATATTAAGCAATATTTTAATGAAATAAAATATGACCTAGAGCTGGCTTACCGACAGGAAATCTTCTAACTTTCGTTGCCAAATTTCTGCCTTGTCCAACAGCGTATTCCATTTCTCCGATAACTTATTAACTTCTCTTCTAATGCTACGTGTGATTTCTCGTGCCTGCTCTTCAGCTGATTTGTAACCTTGTCGTGCATCAGGTTCAAGATCTTTCACTGAAATTTTTGATAACATAAAAAGAAAAATCACTATTGTAAATCTTCTACTACAAAAAATGATTAAAAGAAATTATCAGAGCATAAACAAGTCAACACTCATAACTGAATATGTCCACTTCAAATTTATATTTCCTCGTTGTAACAAAAGCTAGTGAAAAGTGAATAAAAACCAACGTTTCCTACTTTGTCCAATTATAGTACATGCATATGTTATGCACAGTACGGACCAATGAATAATATGCCAAGGTCTTTCCCACCAGAGCCACCCACTATGGATATAGACCTTTCTATTCCAAAAACTTTCTATCACTAAAACATTTAGTGAGGAAATTTGTTCATTATTGAATATTCAGCATAGGTATCCAAATATAGCATAATTATTCCTCTTTCCCAGTTAAACATGATACGGTATGCGTGTACATTCATATCCCCACAATGTTAGTTTTGTACGATATCATAATACTATGCTGCATAGGACGAAAAAATTAAAAAAAATTAAGCTTTTTTCAATTAATCAGCTCACCATCAGTATCACTGGTGTCTGAGGAAACAGGTGGTTCATTGGCAATGTACTGCCTTCCCATTCTCAAATTATTTTCGATAAGTGGTCGTTTATCTTCGAGTTGCTTTCGGAATGCCCTATGGTCATCAATTTGCTTCTGTAAGGTGCTTACATCCCCACCAATGGGACCCTGAGCCGCCAATTCCGTGTCCTTCTTTATCACCCATTCGATGAGCTCACGTAAGGAAAGGAGTAACTGGTTCCATTGTTCGGCATTACTTTCCAAACGATTCCTATGGGAGAATAAAGAAACTTCGTCAAATATTGAACAATAGAGACAAGAAGAATTGTTCCCTAAAGACTCGTCTACTCTTTAAGTAGGATTCTAACTTCAACGAAGAAACTTTGATCAGTACAAAAAGAGTCTCATATATCAAATTTTTGCTGGAAAATAAAAGATGTTTCCTTTTTTGAAGCTAAGATTGAAAAGACGACCCTGGCCATTAGATGTTTTTTTCCTGAAAGTTTCTGAAAAATGCTGGTGCAACTAGAGTAATTAAAATTTAATCTTAGGTTCACTTGATTATTAGTGCCAAGGACGATTACTTTAAATATTCAAGACTTCCCACAACGTATCGAGGAGTTAACGCTTTCCTTTCCAGTTTTACTTCTTCAATCAAAAATTTAAAAACTGCAATTTTCAACAAAATACTACTACTAGCTAGTCTAGGGCATCTGTATAAATGTGAGCAAGTCATTTATTGATCAAAATTGAAATTAAAGGTGATCAAAATTTTGATCAGAAGTCAATTGCCATGAAGTATTAGAACTTAGAAGTACTCTTTACATAAACAAGTTGAGATAGATTGTGATAATATCTGAATAATTATTGACAATAGTAGGTATCAGAAGCATAAAAAGACCTAAATATTTTCGAGATAGCAAATATACAGTAGCCTACTTGTTCCTAAATAGTCATTTCCCCTTGGTTTCATCCCTCATTTCTCATCCCCTCGCATAATTGCCCTAATAATATCAAGCAATATTTTCGTATTAATGTTCTTATTTATTACTTGAGAATTAATGGTTACTATTTTAAGTGTAAGCGCCATCTTTGTTCTCCAGCTGCAGAATTTATTATAAAGTTATCTTAAATGTTGCTATGTTGAAGGTGACATTGAATTTTGACTAATAAAAATTGAAATTGCTTCACAATGACGTAACGAAGACATAAGGATATTTAAATTGATGGTGAGGCACCATTACGAAAATTACCAGCGTCTCTCAAAAACTTCATTTCAAAAGATATATTCAATAAGCTAACTAAGCAATGAAATTAGTTTTGTGTGCGTATGAACTTTCTGTTAATATTCATCATGACCACAAACGACGTATTATTAATATCATCCCAGAAAGGAGAAAATAACATTAGAAAAATGTACATTATAAGCCAAATTTGAATAGTTCATAATTTGTATTTTTTTGTTTTAATTCTTGCGATTTTGCCGATACACAGCGGCTTTAATAATAAGTAACTTTGTCCAAATCGAAGTGTTGCGTTAACATTTCTTTACCTGATAGCAATGGACTTGGCTTTCAGTGAATTCCATCGTTGGTTCATTTCGTCCAATTTTCTCTGTAAAACTACGGCATCGTCGTGCCTCTCTAAACTCTGCAATATTTTATGTCCGGTTTCGTTTAGGGAGGAATATATATCACGGTGCGAATCAATCTCCATTTGAAGATCCTAGAAAAAAGACAAGAATAATGCGTATAAATTGCTAGTAAATTGGAAAGTCCTGTTTTTCAGTTTCCATAATGACAACAAGGGTCATTTGAACTAGCTTCAGTCGTATATCCTAGCTAATGAGTGAGGCAGAAATGATTAGAATTCATCGAAAGAAAACATCTTAACGTGCTATTTTGTATACGAAGAGCTTCAGTGTCACATTAATAAGATCAGGATATAAACAGTTGTTCGCATTTGTCTTAGCATTTGCATCACTTCCAAAACATTGCTTTTAAAAGTATATAATTCAAAATCAAAACAGAAATTAAGTTATAAGCGTGATGATTTGTAACATACAGCCAATTCAATCGCAAACTCGTCAATAATATGACGTCACGTGCGCTCCACCAGAGTCGCTGTTTGTTTTAACGGGGGATTTAAGGAATTCATTCCGAGTTTTATGGCATTTTTAACATGCTGAATACCAACTAAATCCCATTAAATTTTCATGGGGTGTTAACGCACCCATAAATTCGGTTAGTCCCCTGCTGGGGGCAAAAAGAGCTGAAGAAATGGCCATTTATCGTCTCCCCAATGCAATGATAAAGCACGTTATCGTTGCTCGGAGCTCTTATAAACCAAATTGGTATTAAACATTGAATGTAATAGCCTTTCTAGGTCCTTATATCAAAATCTATTAAAATTCGTTATAGGAAACCCCTTCACGCACACATTCCAATTTCCTTCCACATCTCTAGAGAGCAATAAAAGTTTTTTTTTTTAACAAAACGATAACATATAATTCCCAGTAATCTAAATTGCCTATTTACTACCAGCAAAAAAAAATTGTTGACTTCCAATTTGTAGGAAAGTGAAAATTTACAAATCACCACACTTTTTACGACAGCATACAGCGTATAAAAAATCCTTGTCTCGTGGATGAAGATAACTTAAGTGATTTTTACGATGTCATTCGAAGTAAACCAACGCCAGGTTTCCAGTTTTTCATGTTATCATGCAGCTAGTTATAAGGGAAACAAATGAATAGAGTGTAGGAGTTTCATTTCATTGGAGAGCCCTTGGAAGATAAGGGCTAAGTAAGGGGGGATTGCTACCGCATCTATCATTGCAATTCAAACATATTCAACGAATTAATTTATTAATCAAATGCGCAAAAGGACCGCTTTTGTCGCTTAATTATACGCAAATGCCTCGTGTAATTTGGGAGATTTAGATAGAGAAATTACCTTAATAAAGAGGATTAATTTTAGATATGCGAAAACTAACAAATGGCCATTTAAAGCGATGAATTTCGAAAAAAAAGGAAAAAATACAAAAACCTGTAATGGTACTTTAAACTATTTGGCATTCAAGAATCAGATGCGAATCCATTTCAAAAGATTTTTAAGTGCAATGCATCGAAGGGATTAGTTTAAAATGTTTTATGTGAAATAAAAAGTTAAACTTTCTGATTAATGCTATCCGATAACTTAATAGAAATGTTAAATAAGCTTTCATAAAATTACAAGGATTATTAACTAGCTTAAGTTATAGCAAAACACTTACAATGCTCTCCTTTTTTAAAAAAAATCATAATCTACTTGATAAATACGTTTTACGGATGCGGAAATAAATAAATACGAGAAAATAAAACCAATAAATTCCAGGTCAAACGCCAAATTGGCAATAACGGAGATGCATGAACAACTTGAATGATGATGACACAATCTCACGAAGCACTTAGCAAAGCATGTCAATGGGATACTGTTGAAAACTAGCCAAAGAATGTTCATATGGTGAGAAATGATATCATTAATGGTTATTTTATCAACTGTGCTAATTTGTAATTTTCTAAACACAGATTGAGGGTCTCGTGTAACATTGCAATTTCACCTTTTAAGTCGAAAGGCGATTAAAATTAGGCCACGGAAAGAGTTTGTGCCGGAAATACACACACTTAACGTACAGTATATATCATAGCAAAATAATTACGTTCTGGATAAAGTTTTGCTGACATGCAGTATATTCTGTACCCTAACCCACATCGTGAAGTGCATGACAGGAACATGTCTTGGCATTATCAAATGTATCATTTTGTATTTTATCAACAAACTAGATTGATTTTACTGTCTTATTCTACATGTATGGGAATGGTTGAATTTTTAAACACATCCTTAGGTCAAAAAAGTACACGAACAATTCCTCGAACAACATAAGCGTAATTCTAAACGCGTACGATAACAACTGCGTGGGGATCTGTTCGTTTTACATTATCAAAGAGATAAGGAAAACATTTGTCTGGAATTTAATTTATTCGGTATAATATTTTTTTTTCTCAATCTCACAATCGAAATTTTTTCTCGTTGTCTGCATACAGTGAATTATGGACTGGAATGCTGCTTTTTAGAGTCATTTGTCTAGATTTATAAAAGTTCAAGTGAAGTCATAAATTGCATTTACTATACACAAGTATACATGTAAAGTAAAATCAAGGCACTACAGTTACATGTATATACATGTAGATAGAATCCCTCGATAACATGTTTGTCCATGGCAAGCACATTATCTGCTACAGCATTAAGCATAATATTTAATAAGCTTAAGCCAAAGTTTCAAAATACTGAATACGTACTCATATTTGGCGCTGAAACGAATTCCTGGGTTAGGGTAAGAACACAACAAAACTTCTAGGAAAGAATGTTACTTTTTTTACCACCAGCGCCAACCAGCGGGCAAATATTGGTAATGCATTTAAATTACCAATTGTTTGCCCGCTGGTTGTCGCTTTAAGTGGTAAAAAAAGTAACATTCTTTCCTAGAAGTTTTGTTGTGTTTCTAGCCTTACCCAATAAAAATGTCATTTTCAACTTCCCTGACTTTTTCAAAATTGACACAGGAAAACATTTTTTTTAAATTTACTAACAACAATTTTGAAAATTAACAGAATTTTTTCGTTGAAAATTAAAAAAAATAGTGCATGCATTTTTTTTAAATGAGAAAATTTTGTCCTTGGAAAATGTGGAAAATTTGTACTCGGTAAACCTAAATAATTTTGCTAATTTGTACTCGAAAAACGTGGAAATGTTTTGCAAATTTCTACTCGGAAAACGTGGAATATTTTGCAAATTCAACGCAGAAAACGTGCAAAATTGTGTAAATTTGTACGTGAAAAACGTGGAAAATTTTGCAAATCTGTATTCCGAAAATGTGTAAAAGTTTGGCAAATCTGCACTCGGAAAATGGGCCTTGAGCTAACCTTGCAGAAGTATTAATTGTGGATCTCCATAACTTCGTTGAATTTCCCTGACTTTATCAAAATAAACCATTCTTCCCTGGTTTTTCCAAGTCATTTTCAAGTTCCCTGACTTTTCCAGGTCTGAGGGGAACCCTGAATTAGTTCATTTTTTTTTTCAATTATGCAAACACGAGTCAAATTACTGGTCATTCATCGTAATCAATCATTTAAAAGAGACGTTAGACAAACGAACGAATTTCTTAAGTCGAGCTCTCGTTTAATCAAACTTAATCGACAAATTGGCTGTTCGCCATCATGACATTTGCCCCAAAAGAAGCTCACGGAGGTTCGTCTTCTTTTGGATACGCAACTAATCCCAAAAGACCTCGAATAATCTGGAGCATTGAAGCCTAAAGGATTGAATGGTCTTAGTGACGATGTGTCATTTCACCACCACCGAACTGAGTTAATGAAACGGCATCAAATAATCGCGCGTAAAAACACGTCTACTGCTTTTCAATTCACTGAGCTGTTCTCCAGTAACATTCCTAATTTATTGTGACTTGCCGCATACTGAGATAAGGGCGCAATTTACTGGCAAAGACAAGTCATTCGAAGAAAGGCGCGAGTGGGATTCAGAAGAAACTCCAGTGCATTGTAATAATTGAAGAGTCAATGCGCCTTCGTATCTATCCGCCACCATAAGGTCCATCATTCATTGTCTCCCATCCATAGGATAGTGGCCATGCAGCCCCTGGATGGCTACGGTTTCAAATCGGAAATGACGGCCATATTTCATGCGGGTGGATGGCAGCTAGCAGCTAGGCCTAACACTTAGGTTCAATTTTATCGAGATGCGCAGTCTTACGTTCAATGTGCAATGATAAAAAGACCTGCAAGCCGTCTCGGTTGGCTGCAAGATGACATTTATGCGTGCAGACGGAAGGATATTCAGATAGACAGGCGGTGGAAAAAAACCACAACAATGGACGAAACAATGTGAAAACCAATTTTTTTAAATTAGCATAACTCAACCGGGAAGGGGTCAAGCTGATGGATTTACGATTGAACTGACGCGCAACAAACACTCCCGCCGCAATAGCCTTCGAATATGCAGGGTTAAAAAAGAGGCGAGCCCAGCAGTTAGCTTTTGACTTTTTGGGGGTGATTACCAGATTTTATGGTGCGCCCAAAATGCCTCAAACTGCGGCAAACGCCATGAAAAACCTGTATTTTTTCAATGGCAACACCTTTTAAAATGGTATGGTTGTGGTTACGTAAGATGACCATAAAACAAAATACCCCACAATGGTAAAAACTTGGAAGTTACTCCAGTTAAATTTATAACAAATTTAACAAAGATTATCGTCATTCGAATCGGAATAATTATTTCAGCATACAATTGTTGCTTAAAATAAGATTTCCTCCTAACATTAAAGAAAGACGTGTCACATGTACTACAAATGCTTAAGGATGAAAAGTGACGCTAATTATATACTGTGAATTATAACTTCCACACACTTATTTCCTTTGAAAGAAATACATTTTGCAAATATATATCTGTCAGATAATCGCATATTTTACTTCATGTCCATGGCAATTAATGATGGCATGATACACCACATTCGATCTCCAACCCCATACAGATTTCCGATTATAGGGTACATTCACGTTGAAGCTTATTCTAGCCGCTTAGTGGTATTGCAGACGCTTACCACTAAGCGACACTGGTTGGCAAGCGACTGGAATAAGCTTCAACGTGAATGTACCCAAACTGATTAGAGTATGTAGATGATCAGTCACATGTGCGGAAGTTACACATGTACAGAGTACATGTATATATTCGCCATGAAGAGTTGGTCGATCCAATCAACGTGTTGTTTTTCCCCCACATGACTCAGAATTTGCAATAATCGGCACACTTGAACAAGTTTTAGTTAATAAGTGGTTAATTCTAAGTAGTTTTGGCTTTACAATACATATATGTACTGCAGTTCGCAGATACGAGGTCGAAGAATCCAATGATTGCCTCAAAGAGAATGAACAAAATACAAGTAGACTAGCATTAATAAAGATATTTAAACCTTTATATACCTATTACTTTTGCTCAGTATGCGTATCCGTCATCATGTTTTGCAGAATCAAATGACCGTGCGGCTTCCTTCCGTCACATATTTTTTGCCAGCATACCAACTGTGACTTTTCCTGACTGAGAAAGTGCATCCGGAAATTCAATTAACTTAAAATATCTATTTTAATCAAAGCCAGTGTCGTAATTAAATAACATCAGGTCAGAAGCGTAAACGGAAGGAGCGAGTCGGTCTAGCAAGTTCGTTGCATGGACAAAGATTAATTGGCCTTAGTTTCTTTAATTAGATTAGCACCAAGTGTTTTTACCCTCCCAACAACTACACTTCGAATTGGTCGAGGGGCAAAAAAAACTAAACCAATTAATTTCAAAAGAAGTGCAAGTTGATTAGACATTACTGCGATGCTTTTTTTTAATATTTAGTATTTCAATGTAATTGCTCGTAGTTTAAAGAATAAACGATTTTAAAGCCAAATATGCTTTCTTGGGGAGAAAAAATCCACTAAATATCATCTAAGCATGGAAGGCATCTGTGGAAGTAACAGTGACCAGGTGGCGCAATATGAAGGTCAGCTGAGCTGTAATGACTATGTTGAATTTCATCTGTTTTGACTGTGTACCTAAACTCGTTAGCTTGGCACAACAAAAAACATGATTTTTGAGAGCTTCCTGGAGCTCAAAAAGTGGCCTGTACAGTATCACATTTTAAATTAATGCGAGGGCCGTCTTCATTAGATCATCTGAAAACAACAAACGGGTGTGTTTACCTCTTCAAATTGTTTCAACAACATCCAAATGGCAACTTTCAGATATATCATCCGAGCATCCTCCGCGAGTGGCGCTGTATCCAAAGGCTTCTCAAACGCCACCCTGGCTCTGGTGGGAGGGCTGGCAGTGGACCTCCAACCCCTGGGTCGCAGTATGCCTTTCGGAGGTCTGGACGGCGGGCCATTGCACGGTTTCGGCCACGTTTGCGCAGCCAAAGCGGGTAGAGGGCGCCCCCTACCGACCCTGCCTCCGCCCCTGCCCCCAACGTGTTGCTGACTAGCAATTCCGAGATGACCCCGAGCGCCCTTGGTGGCGCTTCGGTCACTGTCCTCGACGATGGCGCTCGGACTCCGCGCACCGCCATTGCCCAAAAACGGTCGATCCCTGCCCAACGCAGCCCACCCCACGACGTTGCTCGGGGACAAGTGTTTCGGGATGGGGATGGACACGTTGAGTCCACCCCTGCGGGCAGACTGATTGGACGTCTCCTCCAGGGCCGTTGCGTCGGACCCATGTCCGAATGCGAGTCCGTGAGAGTCCGCGGGATAAGCCGGGCTTCGACCCGCCCAAATGCTTGTACCGGATGTGGGACCGTAGCCGAATGTCGGACAGGAACCGGAAGTGGGAAAAGCGGCATTGAGAGTGGAGGGTCTTACAGGGCGGGTCCAAGCCCGGCTCAACGTCCCGGGTCCGGGCGCTCCGTCATGCGCGGCGGAAGTCCGCAACACTCGCTACCTGTACGCCTCCTTGAACTGACCGATGGACGACGAACGAGCAGCTCCGCAGCAGCAGCGACGATACTTCCAACTGCGGCTCTTGTAGCGCACGAACATGTATCCTCAAAACGATATCCCCTGACCAGAAGAAGAAGCAGTCAGCGCAACGCTATAGGTGATGATGGCAATCGCCGAAAAATCACGCGAGCACGATGAGGGTGCGCGAGTAAACCATATGCAAAATAATATAAACACGGCACACACACGCCGGGATCAAAAAATAGCTTCCTCTCGCGAAACTATGTCCTCATTATGCGAGAATCTCACGAGGAAATGAGAGAGATCGCGATGCAAATTTTAGGTTTGTATCCGCCCACGCAGGAACCGAAAACCGATGGCCCTCGAACAGATAGATGGCGAGGTGTCGCTCAGCTTAGTTCACGAAAGCATCCAATGATGATTCTTGCAACATTTAGCGAATCAATGAGGCATTGAAGGCCTGAAGACTTGATGGAAACGTACATCGTTATGATACGGTGTCAAGATTTCTCGAGGAAAAAATTGGGATAGTTTTCCGAACAACGAAAAGTGATGAACAAATGGACTCCGATATTACCGGAGGGAAAAAAAATCACGTTAAAATTGCGGGGAAAATCCAATCATTTGCACTTTTATGGAAATACCGATTTCCCGAATAGCGAAAGCAAAATCACCAAAACTTTAGCTCGCAGAAAAAAAAAATCGATGGAGTTTGATAAACCGAGGTGGCGCGTCGTTGCTATGATTTCGGAATAACGAATTCAGCACATTATTGGGAGAAGAAAAAAAATCCAATATGCAGCAGAAAAACGGACGTTAACAGATGAACTTCATTTGATAAGGTTCAGCAAAACTCATAAATCTCGGAAGCACTGTCAACGATGGTTTTGAACACTACCAGGGATAGTTTTGCACACTGCCAAGGACTGATTTTTGCGATGCTTTGATTTCGATAAACTTACTGAGAAAAATTCCAAAGTTTGAAGATTTCACCGAAAAAAGAAAAAACATGCGGCGACTAACAAGAATTAAACCAAGCTCCACCATGCAAAACGATTAATTCCAGCAAGGCATTGGCAGAAACTCGCAAAATTCGAAGATCCGTCGAACTTGAATCAATTCCTGCATCAGGGAGCGTCCATCGAAGGTGTAACGAAGTCCATGGTGTAAGGCCACTTCCGCGTGGAAAACAAACAGTTCATTTTCATTGGATGTAATCCAAGGAATTATGTGTCGGGATGCAAAAAAAAAAGCACACGCGTTCACTGCTTGATGGGGGGTGAAGCAACTTTTTCTCCGGTTCGAAGGCCTACAGAATGGCACAACATTTCAGAGGTTGCTTGCGCGTAAGGGTTGCTCCATAGCAAGAAATAAAAAAACAAACTAGCCAATAGGCAGGCGGCAATGATCCTTGAAATCGTTTATGAATATATGCATAAGAAGGCGTTTTATCGATTAAATTTCGTTCTTTTTTTTATAAACTAGATATGCTCACGGAACAGATTCTTGAACACCCACTGTTAGCGCACCGCGATGCGAAGTGAGAGAAGACCGAAGTAGGCGCTTGCTTATATCAAAGGCTTTGCGATGCATCCACCAGTTGCGAGAAACCCCTTCGCAATCATTGGCCAATGATTATGGCTTATGGGAAATTGATGTCGAGCCACTAGAAAGCTTACATAAGGTATCCGAATCTCGGCCCCGGCGCGAACACACGCGAAAAAGCAACAAAAAAAAGTTGAGCTCTGTGAGATTTCTCGTTGCTGCTGTCGACAGTTTTCAAGTGTTTTTTGAGTCGTTGGCATCTCTAACAACAGTTTTCATCCTCTCGGAATACGTAAACAGGATCCGGCACATGGACGTCTTGGAGTGGCCACGTCAACCGGACCACATGGGTTCGAGTGGTGCTGACCCGGAAAAAAAGTGCGATTTTTTTTCTCCTTTACTGCGTTTTTACTTTTTTTTTTTCACTCAGTTTTCGATTGTTCGCGTGCTTTTATGATGCTGACAGATTCCCAATGTGGCGAAAATGGCCGTTTGTTGTCTGGAGACGCCATTTTTTTCACTCGTTATTACCGTTTATCACTCACATCCATGATGTTCCTTAGCATGGTTAAAAAAAATGCGATTTTGTCTCGGTTTTAACTTTTCTTTCTACTGGTTTTCAGCTTTTCTTCACTGGTTTTCAGCTTTTCTTCCCAGGTTTTCAGCTTTTCTTCAATGGCTTCCAATGGTAATGCTGACCAGCAATATTGCGAAAACTAACACTGTGCACATTTTATTCGAATTCGGTCAGAAATGTTGGTTGTCTTTCATTTGTAACACAGGTTTGATGTGATGCTGGTCGTCCAGAACATTGCCAAAATCTAAGGTTTTTGTCTGGTTCATCAGTCTCTTTCGTCGATTGCTTTTCACTGATGAGTTTCGCCCATCTGTCTCTGTTTATGACTAATACTGTTTTTCACTTATATATTTTGTTTTTAACCTGTTTTCACACGTTTTCGGTGATGGAGATCTGTATTTTTTGTATTAGTTCATCGTTTTCCTCGCTGCATGGTTGTACAGAAGCCACCGCACGTCTTCCAGACCCAGGCAGCTTTGTGAGATGTCAATATTTCGGCGAGGACGAGAAGGAGGAGGAGGATGGCACGGAGTGTGACCCGAAGCCTGAATGACAACAGTCTTGAATGGATGGAAGGAGTAACCCTACTGGGGTAACCCAGAGGAATGCAAAATGGCCGACAAAAGTGACCACGCCCCGTTGGATGGCCAATGAACAAGAGTACGGACAGATGCTGATGATGATGATGATGATGATGATGGAAAAATATGATTGAAAAGTACGCTCTTGAAAAGCCGAACAATCGTTCCTATTTCTGACCACACACTCGACCGTCTTCCACCCACGCGAGCCAGTCTTTCTTACCCTCGAAGAAAGGCCATTAGTTCCGCGAGATAGCGCTCAAAGCGAGTAGCAGGGTAATCCGGAGAGGAACAACGAAAAAAGGGGTCATTGTACATAAGGCCGCAAAATTACATTGGCCAAATGTTGCATTTTTATATAAGCTCAAGGGACAATTCTGCCATTTGTCTGAGTACGAGCTGTTTCGTTATACCTATAGTGAAATACCGCTTAATTCACTCAACAAAGCTCGTTTTTTTTTTGGAGGGGGGGTGGGGGAATGTTTTTTATGGTTTTTTCCCTCGGGTTTTCGCGGGGGAATAGGCACGATCGTTTTCCCCTAGTGGGCCAAAGCCCCCTGAAAATTAGGGAGTTACAAAAAGCCACAGACAGCAAAAAATAAGCTGGTGATAATTTTAAGTTGTGGCTCGTGTGCTCGCTCGAGTATGGATATTTCTGACCGTAGATATTGCCAACAAAAAATCCAATTTTTTGTATGGAAAGGCAAACAAGGGCGAGTTACTTCAACCCCATAAATCTAGAAAAGTTTGAATGAATGAAAACGGCAATTATTTGAGAAAGTTTACCGTCAGCTTCAAAAAATAGTTGCTTAGGGTGTGGCCACGCTGCTTCGCTTTCTGGCCTTTAAATAGCCATAAATAGTGAAAATGGAAACGTGAGTGAAATGAAAGTTGGATATTTTACGCTACCCATAGGCCTGTGCGTGCGGGAAAATTAACAAAAATCAGAAAATGTGCTTGTCTTGAAGGGGAAATGGCAGTTCCTCGGCATTGAAATCGTGACAAAATACACAAGGGTGAGTATTTTACCCAAAAGGCATTAATGGTGGCATTAACAATACACGTAGTCCTTTTGATATTTTAATTATGATATTTAAGGAGCTCCTGAACAGAACCTGCCTCGAGCTATTTTTTTTTAATTAAAAATGTTAACTTTTGGTGTCCTATACATGTACTGTTGGGAGACTACACGATAACGTCCCAGCAATCGTCTTGACCTTTTTTAATTTTTTATTTCCCCCAACCCAAATAACCTCATCTGCACAAAGTCAAGATGGCAGGTTGAAGCCATGCTTGAAAGTCCACTTGAATTTTTACAGGAAAAACGCCCAGTCTTAGCGAATTTTTGGAAGTTGCCAAATATTTTGTAACGCATGAACAGCTGCGAGAATTTTATTACCCTCACAATTCGGGTTTCATGCCAAAAACAGATGCGAAATCCACACTTCGTGAAAGAAGTATATTTTATGAAAATTCGAAATTCTACTCCGATGTACGTGTTACCACATAATGGCCGACAAAGTATGGTGGAAACATAAATAGAAGTATGGAAATAAAACAAATAGAGAAGAAACGTCAAAGTTAGATTAATACACTCGAACTCGTGCCTTTGCATACAATTTGACAAGATTAAGATTACAGCACGATCGTTACCTTATGCAACAGGTTACTTTTACATTCAACCTCGATTGGGTAACAACCAAAGTTCCTATTTGGTAACTTCGCAATTGGCCCGGCTTAAAATAACACAGTTTGGTATACGAGCGCAACAATTTCGAAATGTCCCTGAGTGTTCTTGAAATTTTATAAAATGAAGAAATTTAGCAAACTTTTTGTCAAGTCTTTGCAAAAAATAATGCAAACTTTCGACATATTTTGGTGCACTAGCTGATGCACTAGGAAATTATAAACAAATATGAATAGATTTTACACAAGAGCTACCATTGTTTTCCGTCTAATTATGAGCAAACATATGAGATGAAAACGTGTTCTTTTTTTTATTTCGATATCAAAGAACAATGGTGAAAAATCTGCTTCGTTCCTGTCTTAATTTCCACATTTTAAAATATTAAAATTTGGACAAAAAAAGTACTGCACGGTGAAACAATTTTAAAGAAAAAGGTACTCAAAAAATGGGCTTTAACAAAATTTTAATTTTATAAAAACTTTAAACTATCAAGTTTGCAGCGGTTGACTTATCATCAGCAACAAGTCGGACGAGTCAAGTTATTAAAAACCTAATCATCTTTGTTTTTTCATTATTTTCTGGTTCCACTCCAACAAATTTATCGCGTTTGCATTGTGTGCCCAATTTCCTAGTATCATTAAGCGAGTTATTAAATAACGCCTTATCAGTACATTTGAAAAAAAAACTAATCACACTTTCAACGTGTGATCCATGTTAAGGCATTAAAAATCACTTAACTCGCGCGGAATGCGCCTTGCAAAAAACTTCCGAAAAGAAGAATACAACGTAGACAACGGATTATAATAATAAATTCAAAACCCAAACCTGGGAAAAAATCACGATGATAAAAATCCGTGTATTGCAACGCCTCGCTCAACAACTGATATCGAAATCAATAAAAGCAGAGCAAAGTGCCAGTCCACCCTATAAAACGCAGCTTTTTGTTTCGCACATGAAAACAACAATAACAGCAGAGAGGAACCAAAAACATTAAAGGGCCATGATGAAAATTGTTCAATGCGAAGCAGCTGCTACAGATCCAGCAAACAATGGGTGAAAAAAAAAGGGAAAAAACGATGGGGGGAGACGGAATAATGGCAATAATGCCAGTGATGGATTAAAAAAAAATGGGAAACGAGGGGGATATAAAACGGCTCTGACGGTCTCGATCGAACTGAGATGGATTCGGCAAAAAAAGCTATTTGCAAAATGCACCTCGCGAATTTAAATCATTTTACACGGTGTAATTTCGAGTTTGTGGTCATAGGATCAATTGGAATTTAGCAGCAGAAAAACCGAGCTTTCTTCAGTCCAACTGGCCATGGTTAAGCAGCAATGACATCTTGCGGGCACGGTTGGCAATGAAATGTACGGCACCGAATACGTAATCGACGATTAACCAATTGCACATTTGAGAAGTGCTCCGCCTGGAGAACTATAGAGCAATGAGTGTTTTGTATTCATCCACGATCATCCTGTTTGTGTTTACACGCTTATGCAAATGATGCGTGGGAGGGTGGGTGGCAATTTGAATACGTGTGGCCAAGCCCATTCCCGTGCATAAAATGCTTGCATTAATCGAGTAAACCTTCACAAAAATCCCACACTTGGCACTTGGACGCTCGAAGCCGTGAATCCTCCTCCTCCTCCTCCTCAATTTGCGAAATCGTTGCACTTTCTCAAGGCGCAGACCTTGAAGAATTCCACGTTGGGTCACCTTAATCTAATTTCTGTTTATTAATTTCCTCGAGAAGAAAAATGATGAGAATCTCGTAAATCCTGTCTCACGAATGGGCAGAATTAAGATGAAACTCATCCCGAAGAATTTCGACGAGACGAGCGAGTCAAAAAGTTTTGACCAACAGTTGAGAGTTGGGGTACAGTCAGGAGTTCAGCACCTTTTCAACTATTGCCAATCCTTTGTACCTTCACGCAGATAGCAAAAATCAAGGAAAATGGCAGTAGGTTAATGTCATCTCTTAAAAATCTTCATGAAATACGTCACACTATGATGAAGAAAGGAAGTCCACGGAAAGGTGAGATATGACAGAAAAGATCAACATCTTGAGAAGCAATAATAGCAATTGATGCAGACGGTAGAATCCCGAAAACTGACGTATACATGTGACGAGGTCATTAGACGTCTTCACGGCAACAAGTGACGGCGGAAACTGGGCAATACGACGCCCTCTTCAGCAGCTTGGCCAAGTTCTTGGCAGCCAGCGAGCAACGCAGACAGCGACCAATTGGCAGTACACAGCAGCATCAGCGATGCAACAGTTCCGGATATTACTAAGACACGCGACAATAACACGATACATTTTCACCAGCTCTGATGCAGTTACGAGTACCACGATCCGAACGAAAATCCATTACAATGTCATTGGAGCAGATGGAGTACAGTTGAGCTCGACGAGGGATCGTAAAGCTTTCGCATCTCTGAATCTTTTGTACTTTCAGAATCTGCCTCCGTTCAGGGAGCGCCACCAGCAACGGAGCACCTAATCCCCATCATTTCGTTGAATGTCAATGCATGCGAGGAGGGGGTCAGCGGCAGCGGTCAGTTCGCTCTGGCGCATCGCATAGTCCCTCCATGGCGTACTCTTGCTCACTCAACGCTGCACAGCGCAATGATGAGGACAGGGAAAAAGCGATCCAGCAGATCACGCATCCGGGAAAAAATCCACATTTCCCTCTTGCTCCACCTCGCAGCACAATCGACGCTCTTGCCATCAAAAAGCATGGTGGTTCTCCCTCCGGTAGATGGGGCTGCACTATTGACTAATGGCATTACAATGGATTAGAATTGTTCCGCTGCACTGCCCGATGCAGCCAACGATCGACGAACAAACGTCGGTTTCCCAGCAAAACCCAACGACCATGCAGGAGAAGCCATGATTCGGTGGTTTATTTCTTTCCACCGCACAAAACGAACAGTTCATGCCGTACTTGCACATAAAAGTGTATCGAACCGCCATCTTGATGATGTTTATATCGCATCCCCTCTTCAAAAGCGACACAGCTCTACATTTTTTTTCACTTTGATATAAAGCTATAGTCTTAAAATAACGTTCATTGCATGATTTATGCTCGCATGATGAAATGATGAAATGATGATGAAATGAAACTAAGTCCCATTAGTGCAACCCATTTAACCGAAACATCATAAATGTACATGGTAGACTGATATGCATCGTTTTTACTAAATATCGAGCTTTTTTTTTTACTTAATGCCGTCTTAAACTGTTAATCCCCAAAAAAATGTTGAGTTGTGTCACATCTGAAGAAGAGATGCGTTATATATAATAAGTAAAATATAATAAGTACTGTATGCGGTAAATATTTACATAATCCAAAATTAGCAGCCTAAACAAATGTAAATAAAATCCGATTATATACGCGTTTTCTATCATGTTCAATTTTGCGAATCATGTTTCTTTTCTTAAATAATACCAGTAAATAATTCGTAAATGTATTACGAATTATTTACTGGTATTCGTAAATGAATTACGAATTATTTACTGGTATTCTTTGAGAAAAGAAAAGAAAAAAATGCGAAAAATGAAAATTTAAATTTCACAGTTTGGTCAAAATGTCAAACGGTGCATGATGTATGCAATATTAAATTTAATAACCAACTTGATCATGTAAGACACCATAATAACGGCGATTATAAAAGAACAATTAACGTCAAATTGCAAAGCACTAGGGATAATACTCTCCGTATAACTCGCCAATTATCATTACATGAAGCGAAATCAAAAGAGACGGGACGGATTAATTCCTTCAAGAATTAACTTCGTTAGTTCTGGAAAACTATCATTTCAGTCTGTAAAAGGAGATGAACATACGTTGTACAAACAAAAAATATCTAAAATCATCGAACTTAACAACCAAAGATCCGAAATTCGGAAAATCTTGCTGACACTACGTACAGCAGATGTCAGAATAGAACAGATGAAAACAATTCAATCCAATCTCGATTTCGAGTAAGGAAACAGCCGCCGATTATCAACATTAGCGTTCGAACTATACCGTAGTTTGTTGCGTTTAGTCGTAAAAGAGCTGGAAACCGAAGCGCCGCTTCCGTATGTTTGCGGTGGATGGCTGCTCTGCAGGGTCCATTGAACTGAACAGCGCCATCAATCAAGCGAACGGAAGGGAAACAGAAAACCGAGCTATTAAGGGCACACACGGCGCTTCCACCCACGCCGATTTCATTACCGCGAGCCAGTCGCCATTTATCTTCTTACTTCGGTGAGAAAAAAAATACAACAACGATCGAGAAGGATGCTTATCTAAAACGTAGAGCAGCAGGTAAGACGCCATCTTGGAACGTGACTGGAACCCGCATCGATACGGAATAAAACAACGAGGTTTTGATGGCTATCGCATTATGCTAATTTCATCGCGTGTTGCTCATCTGTTCACCGCCGTGAAGACGAAAAAACTAATATTAAGGCAATCAGTTTTACGAGTTTAATACTGCCTCCAAATAATGGTGTTCTTCCAAGCAGCCACTGAATGAGACCGAACGTTACATGACCATGATTTCAAGATGCTGGAGAAAAATATGCAAAATCGCCAAAACAACACGCTAGGTTCAAACCTTTATCGAGAAAAGATGTACAACTCAACATTTATCCTAATTGTTTTCACCAATTTAATGATGTGTATATGAGTAGTATAGCAAAAGCCATTTCTGAGCCACTTTTTCAAACAAATTCTAAATTAAATGTTTTCGGAATGAACTACACGTTATTTTCTTCAGTTGAATTTCGTCAGTCATATAGCTGTGATAATAGTGGTATAGTATACGTAAAGTGGCTCAGAAATGGCTTTTACTATACTACTCATATAGCTTCAACAAACTGCATCTGTTTACATCTATGAAGATAGTTAAAAACCAAAACAAATACAAAGGAAAGAATTTGCAGAATTATACTATTCGTTCCGTAAATAAACACTGCAATATGGAAGCTGTCAAGTAATGTGACAAGTAATGTGAACAAAAAATTCACGTATAGGCCTACCTACAGTAGATGCCAAATCAGTTGTCAAAGTTTGACCACTGCAGCTAAAACGCTTATGACCCACTTACAAAAATTGGAAACTTGCTAATTGGTATACGCATTATTGTGAAAGATAAACAGCAATATGGGCCACTTTACATTCGCATTAATAATCATGTTGTCAACTTCACGATTAAAATTTAAGTACTCGCGAAGTAAATGATCAACCGGAATTGCACAGTTTGCCTAAAGTGTTTATATTAGGCAGCTAACGAGAGGACGAGGTCTATCCACGAACAAAACAAAAATTACGTTTCACCTTCGTGTTCAAACGCAGTTTAAACACTAGTTTTACAATTGCTATCGCACCCAATCTGGCACCTATGGTGGCACACCAACAAGCTTACTACATTTGCAGTTTGAATAATGGAATGGGTGCAGGGCCAGATACCGTCTATCTTCTCCGATCGCATCAAAACACAATTAAAAATGCTTTTTTTGCTATCCTCGGTCTCTCATTTTCTCCGTGCAAAAAAAGTGTTAAAAAGTGTAAAATGCAATCATCGTGTGCATGTGCTCGGACGCCCCCACACGACGTCCCGTCGCTTTTCCGCCAATAGTTCATTCACCGATGCGCATTTACCTCACACCCTACATTTTTTCAAGTAACTATGGTTCCTGGCATATCACTCACTACTATAATTAAAACGAAAAATAAATATTATCCCGGTTAGGATGAAACGCCACCAGAGGCGCTTCCGTCGGTATCTATAAGCTTCCTTTGGGCTCATTGAGCCAGTATGCAATCTGAATTCTGGCAAGTTGAGCATCCCTTATCAGAAAACCCGAACTAGTTCTTGTTCCAAGTATTTCGGATACACGTTTAGGACAGTATTATTGAAACTTCATGGAATGTCACACCAAACCAATTCTTGGTAAATAGAAATCAATCATCGTCCACATTTCCCACGCGAATCTTTCAATGGCACAAACGTCATGCACCTTGAGTAGGTGTTGAAATGCGCGGGAAATGCAAAGGTCCTATCGGACGACCCCTTCTTTCAGCGTCGGCAAAGAAGAGAATTTGGATTGACATTTAGGAAAAGGCCGTCTTTTAAGATACCCCGAGGGGTCCTTTCCCATTTTCTTCGATCGCTCTTGCATGCAAGTGCACTATAATACAAGGGTATCACGCCGCGCACTCGTAATGGACAGAAAGAGTCCTCTCCTCCAACAGAAAGAGTCTTGGGAAATGGCAAAGAGAAAAACAAGATGGTCGCGAGATGAGAAAAGCAGATGCATGAGAAAAGATGACGGGCCAGAGGGGTTTTTGCCGACGTGGATGCAATATCCAAATCCCTCCCTAGGAGAAGAAAAGAGTTCCTCCTCTGTTTGGGATCAATCACATTCGGTAGTCCATAGGGCTCGCGAGCCCCATATCTCATCTTTCGTCTATTGAATAAATGCAGGGTTCTGCAGGTCGACCACGTTGGCCATCTTGTCCATTGATGCCGAAATGTTATAACTCGCATTTATCCTTCAAGGCATATATCCACGAAACGCATTCACTCGCGGAGGTTTACAACTGACATGAGCCAACTGACGAAATGGCTTCTCGGATGAAAGTTGTGCCTGAGGAATTGTTTAATGTTATGGATTTGTTGAACAGAAGTGGATGAGATATCACAGTGGCTCGATCATTTTGTATAGCGATGTTGAACTCATCAAACTTCAGCAATGTGTGACAGAATCTTCAGTTTCTTACTACCAACAGAATGTCGTTTTATTTCAAATTTTGTCATATACATGCCCCTGAAAAAGAATTCAGCAATTCCACATTCAATTCTAAAAATTAAACTCAAAACGTGCGTTTTCAAATGCAAAACTCCGAACACGATACATTTAACAATACGATTCTCAAATTGCTGTTAAAATTGGACGTGTCCTTTAATCTGAGAATTGCCGAATTCACTTTGAATTTGTTTCTTGCCATTCTAGAGCATTTATCCTCGAGTGCTCTCTACGAGCCAATTGCAGGTCATAAAAGACGAAAAGATATATCCACGACGTAATAAACATGCACTTCACCACCAATTCTCGTGATTTTCAAAGAAGTGTTTCTGGCAAAAAACAATTACTCCCAACGTTTTTATGACTTCCCAGACTTATGTTATCATCATGCAATACTGCGAGATAAATGTGTGTAGAAAAACTGCTTTTCTAACACTATCTTGCAACAGCTCCATGAGTAGCATCCTGAAGTGAAATCATGTCTTCATAGTGGAATTTGTCAATTCCAGTGAAGAGCTAATTGCTTCTCCTGAGGCACACGTACGTCTCACCGATGGATCTGCTTAAAGTATATTTACACGAGAGTCAAACTAAACACGTAGTCCTACTACAAAAATTTGATTTAAATTGTAGAAAATCTGGAAACCACTCAACGATGCACTTTATCAAGCCTCAAAATAGTGCTCACAGAATTGCTAACTCTACGATCCCTTACATCAGCGTTTCTTAACCTGGGATCCATGGACCCCTTAAATAATGCAAGTGGTCCATGATGATGAAAGGTTAATTAGAAACCCTGCCTTACATTTTAAAGCAGGCATTAATGAGTACATGTAAATACTTAGTTTTCGAATCGCACCCTTGGCCTAGCTGTCGTGGAAGTTACCGTGCGGGAAAAGAATTCATAAACTGGTTGAAAAACAGCGATAAACATTTACCGGAAGTAGCGAATGTGTCATAGTGCGACTCGCAAAACTTCTGTTTGAGTACCCCAACTCGGGCACTGCTAAGACAAGAACATCTTTTGTTCGATGGAGGATGAACGAGCGATTGTTGGAGTGGCTAAAATTGACGCTGCAGAGGAGCACACCCTTTCGCTACTTCCGGTACGAAGGATGAATTCCGGAATGAAGCCGCATTAGGGTGTTACGAGATAAGATGCACTTTTGTAGGGCTAAGTGCAAAGTCCTCGCTCTCATGCAACTATAGCAAGCAGCAAATGAGCACTTGCCTAAATAAGCACTTGCAAAAACCTCCGCGCCCTCTATGCCCGTCGCTGAACAATCCCAAATTATCCTCACCATTCTCGCAGCATAAAAGCGCGATTCGACGGCATTATGCAAAAAAGATCTTCTGCCTGCCAAAACAATACTCGTAATTTGCTAATGCAATCTGTAATAACAGCTCCGCGCGAGTCGAGCAAACATTTTGATGGACGTCTGAAAGGCTAAAATGCATTCCTCAAATCCCCCAACGAGCAAACACGAAATATGAAAACGCGCATGCACGCAGGTAACACAATCGGCATCCGATGGGGTCACGACCCCGGCCAACAGAGTCTTTTTTCTCTGACCACGTTTATTAACAGCGTGCGGCTTAAATGCAGCTCACTGAACAATGGGCTAAGTGGATGCCAAGCCTGGTCTCAAATTTCCCAAAAACCGCTCCGCAATTTCGCTTCATTCCAAGCAAGCTGAAATATGATCATCTGGTGGTGGTGGTGGTCAGAGGTAGTCTCATAATGATCACCCACGTCTTCGGTCATCAAATGCATCTCGGGGACCGATGGCATTATACATTAATAAAACTTCGTCATTTTGTCATAGCTATATGTATAAAAAAAACTGCAGAAAATGCCACGAATGCTGGTGAGGTGCAATGGTTTTCATTGAGCTAGAAAATGGCTACGCAACATACAAGACCGGAAGAGAATTCCAGAAGGGTATTGCCATGACCATTTTTGGACTTGTTGTCAAGAGTAGCCTATAGTCGTCTAGGACACCAATAAATCTATGGTCAGATGTAAATACCTGTGTATACATATTTAAAATATTCAATTAAGTGCTGCGTTTCATGCGTATACAGTAAAAGTACAGTACAGTATATCTGGTTCAAAGCTATAGCAAATGCTACCATATCAATGCGTGATGTCACTTACCAGTACCATGCGAGCGTACGTATTTCAGCATATGAGTTTGATATGGCCAGTTTTTTCATACATGTACTGTAGGTGTTCAGCTATGGTCCCTTTACTTAAATGACCACACGCTGATCAGTTAATAAACCGTGTGAAAACATGGCGCATACTTCGCAATAAGTTGCGTTATCACGTGACCTTTACCATTACGCGAAACTCTCCACGGGGTTCTCCGTGAAATACTTGTAGAAGAAAACAGTGTACATAGTTCACAGATAATTTTTCATCTGTTCGACAGCCAAAAGAGTTCTTAGTAAAACAATAGTTCCTGAAGAAGAAGAAGAGAAGAAAAGAAAAACTATGGTATGGGATTGAAGTCATGACCTTTGACATTAATGCAAATGCTCGCTTTATACTGTAGGCTATACTCGCACCACATAGTGGACGAAAAAGAAAGTACTCGTTCAACCAAGGTGCAAATACGATACCTGTACGCACGACATTTTAAACCCAAAACGCCAACACGAATTCAGGTAAAAAGGTCAATGGGAATTTTTTGCACGGAACAGCCTAAAAGGTTATTTAAACAACGCCACCACGAGGAGACACGTGGGAAAACACGTACAACATTGGCTAGTCCAAAAACCCTGCAAGTTCGCAGGTGAGTCTGCCTTCAATGCATTGATCTATCGGAGCTAATTTGAATAAGATTGAAGTGGGTAGGAGGAAAATCGTGCGGATCAACAGAGGTCAGAGGTCACTGATGCACAAGAGCCAACACCGTATGAGGGATCAATGAACGGTTTTTTTCTGGGATATTTCGAGAGTTCAGGTCTGAAAAAAAATTGTTTTATGGGCTTGCCATGACATCCATGAACCAAGTGGGTTCGCATTGAAATATTTTTTTGCATTTGCATGCCGGTCTCGACAAATCTAAATCGCAGAAATGTTAATCAGTAAACCAATCAAAACTAAAAATCCGCGGGTGTCCATAACTAACAAATATCAATGGCCACTCTAGGCTCAGTGACACGATGTCTTGGAACAGTCAGTATAAACTTTCACATTAATTACCAAGTTTATTAAAACGTATCTTGATTTTCCACTGGCTTCAGAATCATTCCAATGCCTTTCGTGCTATGCAAATGTGATACATGTAGCAAGTTTCAAATCGCAGTTTCATTTACTGTACGTAAATGTACTTAGCATGCCAATTGAATTTAATTGAAATGAAAATGGGCCGGAAATGATTTCTTCGTGAGTTTAGCGCCATGTACATGAACGTTGCTGTACGTTTACTGATACCGTATCGATGAATTAAAGTTTGAGTAACGTGCACCAACTGATTTTTTTTTAAATATTAAATTAGTTGGAACAAACAATAAAAAAAAAGATACAATGAATAAAATACGTTATTTTTTGGTTTCTCTGGATATTCCGATTTCTATCAAAAGATGCAGAAATCAGTCCCTCATAATCAATTTTTTGAAAAGGATTTCTTGCTCAAAATATTTGAGTTTCTGCCTCCCCCCGGGTTTCTGTTTTGAAAACCAGATATAGGTTGTATATCTGCTGCAGTGCTACTGTAATTGTATTCTAGAGTATGCTTTTTAGTTTGTACACGAGTGCTCTGTACGAGTTGACTGGCATGAAAATTACCTAGAAATGTGCAAATCAATTTATTTTCCCACAAATCATCCTGATTATTAGTCTATGAATCGACTAGTTAGTATACAATTTTCAGACGGATCCACGCTTTAATTTATTCAACGTGTCCTTCTAATATGATGAATTTTCACTTAATCATTCCTAAGTGGATGCGCCACGTTGAGCTCTTACGTGTTTCAAACACTTTTTTCACCCAAATCTGGAGGTGGGTTTGCAAGGACAAGAAAACCTCGGTGGGAATCCACCTCGAAACACCTGTAGAAGTAAATCCCCTAAAATCTATTAAAAGTGGTGTGTATAGGCGGCGTTTAATTGAAACACGTGCATGAATTATAACGTCTATGGTCTTCATATTCAATTTTTTGAAAAGGATTTCTTGTTCAAAATATTTGAGAGTTTCTGCCTCCCCCCGGGTTTCTGTTTTGAAAACAAGAAGCTGAGCACGAAGTTGATCTCTTAAAAAAAAAAGGTAGCCACTTGCGGCCAATGATGAAAATGCAAATGAAAAGGAGACTAAATAATAATAGCCGGCTGAATATAGGCCTTGCTGCGTCCGTTTGCAAGGTGAAAAGCCCGGTAGTTGGCTAGGATGAAAAGAGTTCAATCACGTCAAAAGTTTGATAACCATCGACATTACATATACCTAGATACATTATGCTGAAAAAGCCTGAAAAAACTCTCACTCATGCATCGCTCCAGGGATTTCAAAACGTACCAAACTCTCTCTGAAGTTCATCGTGAACCGCTCGGGGGCGCCATTTTTAAAGGTTTTTTTTAATGAAGAGACATTCAGATAAAAAGCCTATAAAAATTGCACCTCGGATGAAGACGGGAGCAAAAAAAAAATCCGATATGAAACACGACTTGATCCGTGGCTCTGCAGGCATACAAATCAAACATTTTTGATTCGAGATGAATCTTATGCACGAGCCTCTTTTGGGTCAAATTGTGCAGTCTGCAGTTTATGAATAGAGGACTGATTGTCTCAGTATCTGATGCCAACCTGATCACAATTTGAACGATGATTCTGCCGCATTGGATCAGAATGGCTAATTAAAATGAAATCGACCAACGAGAAGACAGTGTAAGATCAACAGATGATGCTGGTTTTATCATAATTTTTCATTGGCTGTGGATGAGATCAGTCATCTCGTTAAAAACCCAACTTTTGGACTACAGTAAAACCTGGAAAAGTGACCACCTTTGAATGGCGACCATCTAGCTGTTTATGTTGACCACTTTTTAGTGCATTGTTTTTTTCTATACGTACATTTCCATCATCAAAATTCTCTGTACAGTGACCAGTGTGTGTTGTCTTTTTTTGCAATTTTTACATTGCCAATGCACCTTAACAAGTGACCAGATAACAGATGAGTCACGTTAGAACTTTTTTTAACCCCTGGACATGATGATTCTGTAATTTTTTGGTTTTGTGTCTACAGTCTACATGTACATGTTCATTATTTTAATTCAGGAATTCTTTTTACAGTGACCACCTGTGTACAATGACTAACATAGCATTTTTTCGGTGGTCACTCTTAACAGGTTTTACTGTATCTTGGTTATACCTGCTTATTTCTGACCGCGTGTATTCGTGAGCGTGTCCGTTCAAAAATTAATCCAAAACAGAATGAAAAAAATTCCCGGGTTTACTGTCCTTTACAAAGTTCCAACGCTAAAGAATTGCGAAATTGTTTCAATTAAAACTTGGCGCCGCAAACATAGACAGCTTTCCTGGCTGAAGGAATAAAACGAAATTAAAAGTACACTGTAATTCGCGGACCTCTCATGCATTACCATCTCCTTACTAATAATAATGCGCATTTTTGCCTCTAGGGGGTGCGTTCGTGAAAATATATTCCATAATGCACCACACCCAGGGGAACGCGAGGCACATGACCCAAGCGCAAATCACATTACTGAGGAAATTACATCAGTTTACACCCATTTGCAGACAGCTCCCCTCCTTTTTACGGCGTTTTCGGCAGCGCGCAGCGCTTGATTTAATTTGAAACTGCGTGACCTTTTGAGGGTTCACAACCGCCCACGAAAAGCGCAGACTGGCACATCTACCAAGCGCATTGGCACTACATGTTTACAGGCTCATCTACCAAGCGCATGGCACTATACAGGCACGTTTCTGAACATCAGAGGGCGCCACCTATCCAAATTAATTACAGCATATTGAGAGAAGTAAATCTTGGCTTATCATAGTTCAGACTAAATGACAGTATTTGTTTCAACTTGCAGTATTTCAACGTGGGATCGTGGGGCGTGATTATTGCTAATGAACTTGATAGTTTTGAGGGGTAAAAAAGATGTAATCTTATGTCGTTAGCAACAGACCAATTATTACAAAGTTGCCTTTTTAATTCAATTAGTAACAATGACGACATTTCCCACTGAAGTGTATCGTGGGAAGTAGAAGATAAGTCCGAATTAAGGTAGCCCAGCAAGTTTTCTGAAAATCATTATAACTCATTTCAGCACGAGGATTTCAACTGGAATAACTAATTTTTTGAATTGTTTGATTAGAATTTCTTTTTAATTCTAGCTTGAAAGAATTGAATTAAACCAGTTTATACAGTCACTGGAAAACGTGTTATTTCATAGCCTATACACCCAACCAAACGCGCATTAATAAAAGAAAAAAAAAACTGCAAATGAAATCTAAATGAACAAATCGTTGATAAGCTTGCAAACATGTCATCTCCTACCCGACTGATTTTGAACACTTTAGCTATTTCTGCTCAAATTGAAAATGGCAACTTCCTATGTGTTTGGTCACACATCGGAAGCTGCGCCATTTTTTTTTTTTTCCATCGTCTCGATTGTAACGTGTACTGAAAGTCTTTCGATAACTCAGTCCAATACCAGTAAAAAAAACCTCCAATGCATAACACTATACAAGCATGGAGCATTTTTAGACACCACCGGTGATCAATATTTTAATTCAAGATCTGTGCGAGGGGGTTAGGCATGAACTCCATTCCTCGTGTTGCGTTTGAAATACTGACTAGCCATTTACGAAGGTAGTACAATTCCCAATTATCATTTTAATAGGCGGTAATGACGGAGCAGCATGACAAGGGGGAAACGCAATTAATGAACAGTGTTTTGCAAGGTGGTATTAAAATAGGTTCTGGGCGGAGCCTTTACTATTATTCATAACAGTGAACGTTTTTTATGTCAGCCATTTTGTGGGGGTGAACCAAAAAATTTAATATAAAATCATATACAATCGCAAAAGTATGCTATTTTCCATGATACCACTAGGCACTAGGTAGAATAAGTTTTAATGAAAATTTTCCTATTTCTAGTTTTCATTCTAAATCACCAGCATGCATTTATAATGCAATACAGTATATATTGTAAATGACTGGATATTTGATAATCAACAGGTACATACTGTATGTATAGGCCTACATGTATTAAAGAAACATCTAATAATGGTAATAGGATTGTTTGCGAAGATCGATAGGAGTAACTCGACAATTTTATCGAGAGGCTATAGTGACTTCTCACACTATTCTCGGACATGTTTTTAATTCATGCTCACTTGGCAAGCGGTGGTCAATGCCGTCAATCGATCACACTGGTTGCTTTGAAAAGCAATTCTCACAGCTAGATGGCTATTGGATATCGCGTCCCTAGCTATATCATGGGCATGTATGGACTGCCTTTGGGGAAATGTAGGGAAACATTGTCTCGTGACAACACGGCTCGAGCAGCCCCACGATTTTATAGTCTGCCATTCCATCCATAGTTAGCACATGATAAACACATTATTACAGATGTGCGTGAGGAATCTCGAATCCTCCATAATGATTTGGGCAGGATTTCTGCCAGTGGCAGGCAAGCACCCGTCGATTGCAATGTAGAGGCCACACCCCTGCCTTCGGCCAGTGTGGGAATCGGCCATGACAGTGCGCGAACCTGCATAGTGCGATAGGGGGCGCAGGACAGTGACCTTGCCACCAACAAACTTCTCCTATTCGTTCGCCCAACCACGACAATCTGACGGCCGAAATTAATGGTCGCAAAACGGATAAGACAATGTCGTTCCTCTAAAACTACCCAAAGGTGGCAATTAATGAGCAGTTGAGCACAACTCACATTGTCGGCTTAGTTGTGGCGAGCATCGAGCTTATCAGTCATCTCGTGGATCGATCATTTTACTCAGTCCGAGAGCGCACCTGGGTAACCTTTGACCCGCTCCGAAACGCCTACGCGACAAATTCAGTCACGTCTTCCTCGATGGCCTTTGCATAAATCTGCGAGCAAAGACTGCCTATCCTTATATATAAGTAGCTTACAGGAATGGAATGTTGCCTGAGCTGGGACCCATTATCCTAAGAACAATTATAAGAGAGACCCCTGTCTGACCCTATCTAATGGCTAAACTCTTTGAGAGTCACGCTCTCTATAGCATGAGTTCAGTAAAGTTGATGAGGAAGTGCACAGAAATGCTTGAACTAAGACCCTTGTATAGAGTAATGTCATACTAAACAGTTTGTTAAACATGTGACAGAAGAGAGAAACATTCAAAAAAATCAAAGACATTACTATCTGTAAGAACTTTTGAGTTCAAAACGTTTAATACCAGCAATTTATTTTACAATGAGTCAACAATAATTTTGCGCCTGCAGATGCGATCATTTTGCAAAGGTCAATCCATCCTGAAAATTTTGAAATTTTCAAGATTAAAAATGATTGCCCAAGAGTTTCCAGATCAACCAAATTGCTGAGTTGTTATCTCCTTTATCGTTGTTTTTGTTTGTGAAACTCAGATACATTTGATAAGATGTGTCGACTTTCGAAAATTTGTGGATATTTACAATTAGATCCCAATCAGATGATGTGAGATGGCTTTTGAAGTTCATAAATTAAAATACCTGCCCATTAGAAGTTCATCGGATTCGCTACGTTCGCATTATTTAATCTATGGAGGTATAATCGATCTACTAAAGTCCAAAACACTTATCCATTTCACGTGGAAACCTGTTTATTCAAATTGTAATATCATGACTAGGTAATGAATGAAAAGATAAATGCTCATCGTTTTTTGAAAACAAGTGGGAAAATACTGTCCCCTATAGCTAGAGCGAATTGAATAATTAAAAGATTGGAGTAAACTTTCTTTTCTTTGGTTTGATTTCTGCCACTTTGAACAGAAGTAAATAATGCACAAATCGAAAATAAGAATGTGCAGCGACTTTCCGATTAATGTAATCATCACATCGCATTATATTCATCAATCTAGTGTCGCAAACTGACTTGTTACCAACGAGTACAGTACATATACAATAAGTTACTGGTCAATAACAAAAAAATTATTGTAAATGAGATTATTTTAACAATTGAAGCAAACTATAACTTTAGCCACACAACACGTTAAATGTAGGGCTTGTCAGTTTCTCGGGCAACGAACAATTTTAAAATGAAAAATTGCGGCAACGATTCAATGAAATTCCTAAAAGTAAAACCACCTGTTACGTGTAACAACAATTGCTCACGACATTTGATTATCCTCCCTCTTTAATCCTTGATAAAAACTACATATTTTCCTCCAAATAGCCACTATTTGAAAGCTTAAAATGTAGTAGCCTTGACACTGAATCGCATCCAATGAGTTGTTGCTGCAATTCTAATCCCACGTGTGTAGTTTTTTTAGAGTTAATAGTTGGAGAAATGTCAAATAAACTTAAAAGCTTTAGATTCACGTTTGCTGATAACATCATAAAATGTAAAAATAGGTTTTGATAAATACATAAAAAGTGGATAAAAACGTTTTGAGTTTCATGAGGGAATGCGCGATCGAATGTGCCAGTTACTTTCAACATGGAGATAAAACTGCCAATAATTTAGCATTAAAAATCCCATTTTCCCAGCCCACACCTTTTGACGTGCTGAGAAATCCCGAATTTGACACACAAAAAACGATGGAAGAAAATACAAACAAGGAGATGAGATTATGGCCAAAATGCTTCTGTCCACGATTCTGAATCTCATTGTCAATGTGCAATGAAGGGAAAAACCGATATTTATCAGGTCTACGTCCTTTCTACAAACAACGTTCTGAATAAATCAATCGACTCATGCGAAAATTTGTTCAAGTAAACCTGCTGAGGCCATATTTTGAAAGATTCTACAAGGATGAACGTTGGAAACCAATCGGTTGTTTATACCAGTTATGGATAGAAGTTTATGGCAATATCATGACATACCAGATTCCTGAGAATCCTCAAGTCAAATTTCCCCATGATTAAATGCTATGGATAAAAATTACAACGTGAGTTATTCCAAGAACAATTTTCGAAAGTGAACAGCAGTCATAGTAAACAAGATAGAAAAGAAAATGATTTGAAAAACTTGATCAAAATTTTACTTCGACTCATAGAATTTAGTTTACAATGTTGGGTGATTATTGATCACGGTACGAAAATTATCGGAAAACCACGTATCATTTTGAATATTTTTGACACGGTCAGAGTTTATCTAAACATTCTGGATAAAGCTTTTAAAGTTTTGTAATGTTGACAGAAATGCTAGAATACTTTGAGCGTTTATAATTTTTAAGTATTATAATATATGATTTTCCCTACTTTGAAAGTCCTTCACTAAAACGTCGATTTGACATGCTTACAACCACCTATAACAACGCAAAATTGCCATGTCGTTATCATCCACGTCAAAATTACGGATTTAATTTTTTTTTTCACCTCTTACTGTATATTCATCTTTTCAATAGCTATTTAGGGTTGAATACACATGGCGTCAGTTTTGAGCATGAGCTTTTTAACACGAAACTGGTATTTCTTCGAAATGCCTTTCTTGGGCTGAATTTTCCCATGCCTGTCAAGTGAGAAAATGAAACATAAACCCGTAAGACGTTTCTGGTAACAATCGCAAACCAAACAATGTATTTAAATATATGGAAACTTTGGCGAATGTCGTGAGAGCCGCGGGTAAAAGCAACTGCAATTTTCGTAAGGCCATAATACGTGAAAACCATTTAAAAATTGCGCACCTTGCAGTGTCAAACGTGGGCTACCCAAGAAAGCAGCTCTCATTAAAAAAATAAATAACGATAATGTAAAATGTGAGATGCAAAGGCAAATTTTGGCAGGTCGACCCACGCAAATACAGAAAACTTGTAAAAGATTGCAACACGTGTTACACGATTGGAAGCATTTTTTGTATAGAAAAATACGAAGGGGACTTGGGCTCGTTGAAGGAGATAATTGGCAAATGTTGTGGGTACAAGCAGAGGGACAGAAAAGTCAAAATAAGAAATATCAGGCATCACCGAGGAATGGACTGTATAAGAAACACCAAATAGTAATTACGGTTTGAAAAGTATATGAAATATGAATTTCGCAGTTTTCATTGCACGGTTTGCTCTATCCGTATTATATCTGATAAATCTGATCAATGGTATATTATTTTCTCGCGGTAATTAGCACATCCCAAATACTGTACACGTGGTGTAAATCCATTGCTGACACTAACATTTGCAGTTTCCTTTCAATTTAAACCTCCTAATTGTGAATTATTTCTGTTCCTTATTTAAAAAAATGAGATGTTTTATATAAATAATGAAAGGAAAAAGAATTTCCTCCTTAAGTTTAGCACCTTCAAAAAAGAGACGGTTACTTACACTCGAACCCTGATAAGTGGAAATCGACTCGGCATCGAAAGAAAAAATCACTTATTCGTTTTTTCCACTTATCGGGTTTTTGAATAACGCGCTCAAATTAGATCAGTTTCTTCCCAGATTAGAGAAATACAGTGAAGCTTAATCTATTAGCAGAGCATTTATTGATAAAAAACAAACAAAGCTTTATAAGCTGGAGTTCATGTACATTCAGCAGTAAGGTCTGGAGGACCTTACTGGTCAGCAGGAACATAAATAATAGTAACCAGGAATTTTCTTCAAGTTTTGACCAACATAATATTGAAAAATGTACTTATAATGTTTAATTTAGTAGTCTACACTACCTCCGTTTACATGTAGTCGTTTAGGATAAAAGGCACTATTTTGTTAAATTCTGGTACATTGTAATTCATGCACACATGTACACTCCCTGTTGCCAAACACTTTTATACTGAAAAGCGGGAATTTTCCTTATCTTGAATGCGCCGTACTAACTGCTGCCAAAGATTCAATACGTCAGATTGCAGCGAAGCGTACGTATTTCCACTTATCCAATCTTAAATATACACAAAAGCTGCACATGGGGCTTGCAAATAATTGCCACATAGCCGGGGTTTTTTTTCATTTAGGAGGTTTTCACTTATCGAGTTTTATATAACATACATGTAGAAAACCCATTCAAAAAGTTGGGGGCTTTGAACTGTTTTGCATTTATCAGGCTTTTTTTCACTTATCGGGTTTCTACTTATCCGGGTTCGACAGAATAGGATCAGAATCATTCGTAATTGTTTGACCATTTCGTGTATTTGTTTTAAGATCACCTCGAGAGAGCAATGCAGGGAAAACGTTTGAGAAAAAGTTGGAAAGCATCTCGGCAAGCTCAAGGTGGCAGCGCTCTAAATCCGAAGGGAAATCCCAATTTCATATCTCGCACTTGATTAATAACGAGGGTTCATGAATACAGAATATAAAAACTAATTACGCGTGTTTACGAGGCAGCGAATTAATGGACGAGCTAATAAATATAGAGCCGGGCCTATTTTTCGTTATATTTATAGCGAAGCAACGCGATCCATTTGTGTTGAAAAATGTGAGGAGCATAACGTACATTCACACCGAAGGCGAGACATCGCCTTATTTATCACCTGGATAAATTGCTGATAGTTTAAAAGTAATGCGGAGCTAGATAAAAATGGACCCGCTGGATAATCGCCATTGTTATTTCGTTCCTATAGCAACAAACGGGGGAGAATGAAAAAAAGTAATGGATGAATATATGTATTCCGAGGACGTGTACGTGCAACCCATACGGGGTCACACGTCGGATTGAATGCAGAAAAATGGACGACATATAGCAGTCAAAACGTTAGGAAGAAAAATGACTAGACATGCAGCGAATGCCACCGTTAAGTAAGGGCTTCTCATAAATGAATTCACTCAACGAGGAAGAGTTTCAAAATGTGATGTCAAAAAACATCCGAAAGCATCCTCATGGAGCTCGATTAGAACGTGTAAATGTTCGTAATTCCATTACGATAAGTGCAATCGTTTTGCCGGCATTTAAATGCAGAAATGTCAACGAAGGCATCGCAAAGTGACTTGAGATAAGTGCCTGCGCTAATTTCAAGAATATACGCGTAGGGTGAGCACAAAGAATGCTTACTTTCGACGTGCTTCTTTCGTGTTTGTTTTCAGCTTCTTGTTTCCAGCCTTGTGGCGACCATCGGCGCCGGCTTGTGGCGCACAATGAACGCTGACATCAGCGTGATGGTTAGTGTACTTGGTGGCGCCACTGCATGCGCTGTGTAGGTGAAACATTCAGCGTATAACCTTGCACATGCGCATTAGCATCTCATGATGAGCGCAGGATAAGCCTACATGCATAGACGGGTATACGTGCATGGTTACATTTTTGACCAATAGTGATCTGTGTGCCACTCTGTCTTAAAAATCTCTTTCGTATTTCTTTTATAAGCGCTTCTTGCAAGCTCAGCTGTCTCGGCTAACCTTTCCTTGTGTGTGCCCTCATTTAAAAAGCATGCCGCATTCTTAACCCCCTTGGTGGCGCTAGTGTACGCCGAGTGATAAGCGCCTGCAATAAGCATTCGTTGAGCTCGCACCCATACGGATTCACTTCTGAAAGTCATCTAAAGGCTAATCATACACCATCAATCGCGGGCATTTCTGATATACAGCTCCATCTCTCATTGTCGAGAGGGTTTCAAACAAATCTATATATATAAAGAAGAAAACGACGCCATTTTTTTTTTTGGTGAGGCTAGCCAATCCTGTGGCGTTTGCGGTTGTTTGTCTGTTTGCGCTCCCTCTATATATGAGGTT
>JAQGBX010000069.1:0-53311 GCA_034698745.1 Megaphyllum sjaelandicum
CAATAGGCGGAGCCAAATCTGCTGGTAGTTATGTACAGCAGGCTACTGGCGTCCAACTACATCTTTGAGTACCCCTATTTACAGCAGACTGTACATCAAAGGCGATAAGATCTCTATCATAACTTTAGTTTTCTTTTTCTATAGTATATACATTTACCTGTATACATGTACGTATGTGCATTATTTTAGAAATAACGAGGATCCGACAGGTAAAAAACTGAATTTTTCCAGCTGAAATTTCACATTTCTGGAGGTGCATCACCTCCAGGTGGCCTGCCCTCAGGCTGAAATTGCGCGCAAAAACGCACTGAAGGTCACCGAAATGAGGTTCATCTCGAAAAATGGGTAATTTGCGATGAAAATATTTGCCCAAAGCTTATTATAAGCATTAAAAAAATGAAAGTGTCCGGAATGCTCACTCGCGAGGCGCCATTTTACAAGTACTTACTAAAAATATTTTTGTTTTTATCTGGCAGATTTTGCCATTAGCGCTCTACCCCACACAGAATTCTCCCCAAGTCCATTAAAAGCGCCACCTCGAGGCAAAACCAGCTGCAATTTGTTAAGTGCAGGCCTCATTGTCATTTTCATTTTTGTTTATATTACTCGCATTTATGAGTGCTACCTAATTGCGAAATCCTAAATGGGCTCAATTTTAACTTGGGAAATGACTGTATATTACTTTTAAGAAATAAACTGAAAAGGAGGTATGCAGGAGCAATTCATTTCTCTTTGTTGAATTTGATTGGTTGATGGACGGGGCGAGGCCACGCCTCATGACTAATTATACCGCGGCCTTCCCTGAGGCCTAAGCACTAACGCTTCAACCTTGATGTGTCCACGACTGGATAGGCAAAATTGTCGATGAAATTATGCAAACAAAAACAGGAATCCTGATACAGTGCAGTAAATAACAGAGTACTTAACCTGTTATTTTAGATCGGAAATGGAAAACGAACGAGTGTTCAAAAAACAGGATGGGTGAAATGAAGAGTCCCTGAGTACTGATAAAGATAAGCTTACTTCCTGGGTGAATAAGCATCCTTTTGATCATCTTTCCTGTTTTGTGTAATTCTGTCAGCCATTAACCAAGCTTCTGCTTAAACCCCGGCGAAAAGAACTTTATTATATGAAAAACGAACATGCAATGTACATGTACAAGTGTACTGTGTGCAGCAGTTTTGCTTACGTTATTCAACAATGCGGAAGTGACGTTTCAAGGGCACGCACACAATTATATACGGTTCAAGAGACGAAAAAATGCATTCGGGGCGTTTTTGAAATCCACCCATGCTTTGCAATTCAGATGAAATTCAAACATTTTAAAACTTGAAAAAGAACAACGAAACTTATAGGATTCAGATTTCAAACTCATTTTGACCAAAGAAGATACATGGAACTTTTGAGGGAATTTTTGTCCAGCTCGGTTTCTTAAGTCTCTTGATCAGCAGCAAATCTGTTTGATTTATTTCGTTATCGACGATTCAGGTGCTGGATTCACTTTTGTTTCTCGATTTACTTGCCAAATGATCAAAGTTTTGTTTAACTGGGTTTGCGTTCAACAACAAATTGGTCCGATTCACTATGTGATCAACGATCTGGGTGCTAGATTCATATGTGTGATCAACGACTCGATTTTTGATTTTTGAAATTAATATTTTAGTTTTAGTTTGTGATCAACCGCATGCACATTTTTGGATTTAGTTGATTCAATTTTTTTTGAGTCAAGATTTTTCACTTGACTGCCATCTTGGTCAGAAAAAAAGGTCGAGAACACTTTAGCTGTCAAATTTCTATTTTTTATAGCAGATGCAAGTTTGTCAAACCAGAAATCTCTTTTTCGTGCCTCCTCTTATACTAGCTTTAACGACCATCGAAAACGTTAAACTTTTTTAATGCTAAATATTTATTTTTAATTTCAGAAAAATTAACGAACCGAAACGGTCATTTCTGCGACTTAAACGACCGGACAAACGATCAAATTTTAATTGTCCCATAACTTCCGATTACGTCAAAACTAAAAAAATTCAGATTTTTTCCCCCAGAAAAATGCATCGTCTCAGACGGTCAGTTTTCATCAAATGCATCCTTTGGATTTGCTGACCTTTTGCATTCGAGCCAAGCTTTCCATATAATCATGCGGAGATTAATTCACGCATGTGTCTATTCGCGATGCAATTTGGTCTAATCATGCTTGATTGTTCAACAAATTTTCGGGAAAAAAAAATAATAATTGCGAGCAAAATATTCTGAGAAGAAAAGCATCACGCCTGCAATTTACGGAAGCAATTTCCGGTGAGTTTTACAGGGTTCAATTAAGCATTTCGTGAATAGCTAGATAGGTGAAGTAAAAAATTGGGTTTCAGATTACAGCGATACGTATATACCCTTGAGGTGAGGTTGGATAAATGATAGACCATTACTAATAAATTGTTAGAAATTATTACTAAATCTCGCCATCTGTCGACACCGATGATAAACTGACTTTTAACGAACCCGCTTCAAATAACGCTGCCACACCCAGTACATTTGTACTAGACTTGGACGAGATTTCATCCTTGCACAGTACAACACGAGACTTTTCGCGCAATTTAACTCATTCATTTACATTAATTTTCCAAATAAAAAAGACATGCTGTTTCAGTACATTTTGAAATTCGAGCTTTTATTGCAAAATAAATTTTAGGATTTTAAATGCATTTTGAAAGACATTTTATGTAATGAAAAGTTGTCTCAATCAAAATGCATTGCTTTTGTATGCGTTGCAGGTATTATTACCAAACTTAAAATTTAAAAAGGTAACAAATTTATTACAAAAGTTTGATTTTGACAAAAAAAAAGATCCATTATACATTTGCTATACATGTACAGGATATGCTTTCCATAGATTTTTTTTCTGCGTAAGATATGAAAGTCTTATTTTTCTACATGTATTGTATATTTTTGCAAGGATTTTGCAAGAATTTATTTTATTAGACATTTTCTCATCATAGCTATAGGATATTCAGAGATATAGTCTTATAGATTTTTTTTCAAGCACATTGTACATTTTCCTTCGTCACATTGTTTCATGTTACAATTTTGTCAAGAAACATTACGAATAGATAGCTTTCACAAGCAGACGACGCGTGCTGGCTCCGCCTAGATCAGACATGTTGGGGTAGTTCATAATTTTACTGTGGCAAAAATATGACTGCCTTCGCGATAGATAAATTTCACGTACATGCAGCAGCCGCATTCGTTCCATATATAATTTTGCATTATTCTTTAATTTAATTATTTATTTAGAAATAAACTAGAGAAGTTTCACGCAATTTCTGATTTGAAGCAGCAAAACAGCATCAAAATATTTACTTTTGAATAGAAATCTTTCATGGGTAAGTGATAGTATCTAATGGGGAATTTTCTTAGTTTTCAGAATGATAGAGCCACGATCCTCAGATTCATGTACCCCACAACACGCCCACAATGAAAATCGAGCCACATTGGCCACCCCCACGAGCTGCGTGACGTCACATGCAAGTTATCTACAGAGCTTCATTTGACGTGAATTGTGTTTTCTACAGTACATACTTTCTCAACATGCCAAGAATATAGTATTTGATTAAAATTCATATCTCCCCTCGAGATGCATAGTTATAATATTGAGACAATTTTCCCATATAGAAAAGCAGGCTAAAGAAAGCCATGGTCATCTGAAAACGTAATTATTTCCCCAATGCATTCTAAAACATAATTAAGCCTTCACGCTCGCGTACTCGTGAAATGAAAAACTGAAAAGGTGTATTATGAAATACACGACGAAAAGCAACTCAGCGTGCGCGAATTTAACCGTGAAACTCTTTAGGTGGAGAATTTATTAATTATTAAAAAATTAATAGAAAAATGGCGAACAGTTTCGCATCAGGCACGTCTAAAAACTCACTTCGAATTGGCTAGTTCGACGAACCCCATTCTCACGATGAATTAATTACCTGTACACGTACACGTAATGTCCGTGTAAATGTTTGTGTTAATGAAGTCTCACAGTCTACTTTGAGGTTAGGGCTGCTCCCGAGTGAGTCCTGCATCATTAAACCTATTTGAGAAAGTTTTGGGAGATGGTTTTTTAGCTAGGTGTAAAATTAAATATTCCCAGGAGAACTTTTTTTCATAAACTGAAATTTACATTTTAACTATATTGGAAACTTCATATTTCTCACGCTTCATATTAAATGAATAAGCAATTTATTTTCCATCCTTTTAAACAGGGTACCTCCAGTCCTGGAAAAGTCGGAACTCAAAAGCTCGGTGTCCATTCGTAAACTTTCAAATTTTTACAAGTATAGGCCTACTAATTTGCAAACTTTTCATTTACATAGAGCATAAACTCGCAAAATTGTTAACCTTTTCCGAGGTCATCTTTACAAATTTTTCCATGCACGTTTTCTCGAGTACAAATTTGCCACATTATCCACGTTTTCCCCAAGTACAAATCTTCAGCATTTTCAAGTTTTCGAGAAGAAATTTGCAAAATTTCCAACAGTTTCTGAAGACAAATTGGCAAAATTCTCAACCTTTTCAGAGTACAAAATTGACGTTATCCGAGCAAATTTTCTGGATGTCTTTTTTGAATGGTCCCTAAGGCAAAATTTCAAAATGCATTTATTTTCAATATGGGTCGAAAGTTTAAGACACCATTTTAAATATGTTTACATGGCAAATTAATTTTTTTAAACTGTGAAGCGTTGCTTTACACATATTCATACATTGGAGACCCACACTGAAAAAGAAATGCATTTCCAATTTTGAAAATGTAGGAATTTTGAGAAATGCATTTTAATAGTGTGAAATGCATTTCCCAAAACGGAAATAAAAAAAGTTTGTTATTTACATCCGAATTGATTTCCAAACTTTTACCATTGCGAGCAGATGGAAAGTTTACGATTTGGTATATACAGCTTGAAACGTACGTGAAATGAACCTGTAAATTTGACAAACTCACAGCTCGATGTAACATTCCGCCGCAAAATCGCGGTTAAATAACAAAAACTCGTTAACCCGATTGCACGGCTGCATTAGCGAGTTGTTAACAGGAATTTGGTTAATTTAACGCGAGATATCCCAGTCTCAAAAATCTCACAAAAAAGTAAAACTGCTTCGCACCTAACGTCTAACTCGTTTATCGTCGGTCACGACTTCCGAAAAGCGATAAAAAGCACACCTAAAAGACGAAGTATCGACTAAAATACGAGCTATTAAAACGAGAAACAGTAATTAATTTTTTCTGCGTTTTTCTAGCGTTGATTGGACAACTAACCAAACCGTAACGAAAGTGATTTCAAGATGGCGGCGGCGTCTTTAATTTTTTTTAACGCAGAAAATTCAAGACCTTCCATTACCCCTGCCTTGACCCCGCCAGTTTGCTGTTAAGAAGTCGTGATATTTTTTTTTTTACAAAATAACTCAAAAATGCGAGGCGAGAAAGGGTTAAAAGCATTAAAAGATAAAATCTGATGCCAAGTCATGAGGAGATGAGGGAGGGGGGAGTAAGGATAGGGTCACTGGGTTTAGGGATTAGTGCATTTAAAAAATAAATAAAAACCATTCATCGTGTATGTGAAATTCATTTTTTCATTTTCGAATTTTATATATTTTTCTTCGTTAATTTAAATAAAATTAAATAAAATAAATGAGTTTTTTCTTGGTGAAAAATCCTGTAAATTTCTAAATATTGAGAAGAAAGTTTGTTTAGTTATTTAAGGAAGAAATATTAAATACATTACTGAATTTCTTAATTTTTATATTTTTTCTATACAATTTAATAAACAAATTTATGAAAATAAAATGAATATGGCATTGAATTTCAAGACAAGTATACGTAATTAACAAATGAGCAGGCGAGAACTTTCGACAATTTTTATTTTTATTCTTAAAATTTAATGGCATGCATATAACTGTATACAGTATATAGCGAAAGAAAAATCGTTGTAAAATGTAAAAAAGTGGAAAACAAGTCCAAAAATTTACGACATTTTGTTGATTTTTTTAAAAAAAAATTAAATACAGGAAAACGTTTGGAAATTAAATCCAAGAAATTGTGAGAATATATGTGAAAAAATTCAGTGAAGTCCGAAAATGTTTTTAAAATACATGAACATGTATATCGGAAAATACCTGAAGAAAATAGGAGCACTTTAGACAAAGCAAAATTGAATAGGAAACAATTTTAAAACATTCTAAAACAAATACTTCGCAAGTTCGATTTTTTTAGAAAAACATAAGGCGTGGTCCAAACATTTGCTAATTTTTTTTAAAAAACGCCCACAAATTGAAATTTGTTTTAGTAAACTTAACATTTAGATACAGAATAATTAGAAACCAAATCTTCAAATAATTTCTGGGAATTTCCTTCAAAAGTTACGCAATGTTGGAATTCTGCAAAACGTGTCCATGGTTTTATATAAAAAAATTATTGAGAAATCATTCTTTTGAGAAAGCCATTCATCCCCAATTTTTTCCAGAAACACTAAGGTCAATTACCATAAAATCACAATTTATAGGAGATTATCTGCGTAAGGATTGCTTGTGCTTTTCAAAAAACGATGAAGATGACACGAAATATGATAGAAGGAATTCTGTTGATTCCCCGAATCAATGACCTAAAATGACATTTCGTGAAAATTCAAATGCAACGACAAAACACGGAGACCGGTTATAAGGAAATGTATTTTTGTTGAAAAATGCAAAATTTCGAGTGTTATTTTAAGACAGTTTTCCACTACTTATGGCTGACATAGTCACGAAATTCGCATTAAAAACCGGACATTCGTTATAAAACATTAACATCCATGTACATGCATGTCCGAGTCGTCGTTACAGCATCCTATGTCGAGTCTATAGGGGTCAAGTACCAGGGGTCAGTGAACACAAACCCCACTCAAAAAATGACCATAAAGACAGCTTCGGTCACGTGAAAATTAATTTCCACCACTTGACATTATGGCTTTTTCGTTGGAAACACGAATCCAGGAGGCGCTACACGCTGTGTTTTTTTGTGAAAAGCCTGGCCCGGATGCGGTAATCCATAAATTAAACGCAAACTGAAACACTGAACATTTGGATGTAAATTCATGTTGTCCGGTAAATTTAGGGGCAAAACGTTAAAACCGGATTACAAAACACTGGCTATTATTCTTTATATTTATGATGGTACCACGTGACAAACAGATTCCAGATGACGTAATTATATGGGGGCGATTAATTCTCATATTGCCCATATATCGCTATAAAACTGGCATCTAAAACTCGCCCCATAATCACATACAACACCAGTGAATTTAGACAAAGTACCCTTTATCATTTTGGATTAACTGCGTTTTTGCTCGTTCTAGAGAGCCTAGCTCGTTCAAAAGTACAGCGACATCTATGGACCATTTCACATAACCGAGCTTATTATGACAAAATGACACATGCATCTACATTTTTGCAATTTACAGGGTCATTTTTTAATGTGAGATCGATTTTAAATGCCATAGCGCCATCTATTACGATTGAAATGAACATTTTATTGCGTTTGGAGAAAACAAATTTTACTTTTGCATGTGAAAAGTAAATTTTACGTTCGGAAAAAATTACAAATTTTATTTTTAAAACGAAATTAACGTTTAAATTTTAATAAAAAATCATTGAATTTTATCAGACTTATTTTAGCATACTATTTGAACAAACATTTATGACCCGACAGACAGCCAATTAACGCTTACCTGAATGAGCGAGCTTAACGATCGTTACCGTTCACCTGGAACGGAAGTTCCAGTACAGTACATACGGAAATAGGAAATGCGTATTTTTATTTTTGCACTTTGGAATTTGCTCACATTTGTGGAACTAATTAAGCGATGCTGCGATCATTACCTCTATTGCCGAATGAATTAATTTTAAACATGTTCGACTCAATTGACTCCCATGAATACTTGGGGAAAAAAAAGTAGAATTCGGTTTTTTGGTCCCTTTCAAAATGGCGGCGAAGTCGACCATGGTCCGTGATCCCATGCATGCTTTCGATCCTTACAGATCTTTTTAACATACGGCAAGAACATGTTGTAAATTAATCTTAGAAAATATAAATTAAACATTTCTGGGCACCCTTGTGGTGACCTTTTAGCGGACAACAAACAATGCTCATTTTTTTTAATTCCATAAAACAGCATGGACACCATGCCATGTACGTAGTAACCATCATTTTACTTTATATCTAATCGCTTCACACATTGACCGCAGATGGCGCCACCTGTCTTCATCATTTGCACGCAGCGTCGTAGCTTTTTTCACGTCTAACCAGCATATGCGGATTAGGACGGAAGACATTGCTCGCATTTTATTAATTTTTGGCAGTTTTTAGCGCCGCGAGGCCGCACTTGACCCTCACCATGATTTAATTTTCACTCGATGTTGGTTATTACCCATGCAACTGACCGCATGGGTGGCTCAGAAGTTGGGTAAACCCAGACATGCAAAAATCTTTAATAGATGAGAATTGATAGGCTCATTAGAGCAGAGTCACGTGTTCCTCATAAATTCAGTGACGGCCATGACATTAGCCTAAACTGCAAAATTACGACCAGAAGTGGGTTTTAATCCCTTAAATCCCCATGTTTAATAATTCGCACCTTTTTCAAAAGGAGATTTTCGAAAAATGAGCACAAAGGATGGCTATATTTAAAGGATTTCTTGTACGAGCATATAAACTCATGAGAAAAGAATTACAATAACGAACGTGTGACGTACGTTCTTTGCGAACAACCAGGTGGCACTGCATGACTATATGCACAAAAAATTCAAATTCTAGCGCCATATATTTGTAGTGCATTATATAAAAAAATGGTTTATATACTGCAGAGTCACTATAGAGTCTGTCTGCAGAGCCTTAAACTTTTTATACTGTCAGTATATTAATTTACTTGTTTTTAACTTGAAATTTTCTGTAAAACTATGCGTATTTCTATAAAATTCAAAATTCGTTACTTGAAATGAGTATATACTTTCATTAAGTACAAATATTTACTCCATGTATGTGTTCTATCTATATGTGTAATGGCAATTAGACATAATCAGACATAATAAATAATATATGTTCATATATATTTTGTTTTCCTATGAAATTCAACGTTTCTATACGAAACATACAAAGTGCTTGCATGTTTCCTGCATGCATACACTGTATATACTGACTTTAAAAAAAGAAAACCGGAAGTTTCCAAGTAAAACGCATTTTTTTCCTTGAAGTACAGTAATCTAAAACCTGTGCAACACAATATGCGTAGAAATTCAGTCCTCATGCCACGTTTGCTTATTGCTTATCTCTAGTCTAATCGAAAACTAGAATTTCGAGCGATATTAATTTCACTTAATTAAGATTCTTAATTTCGCCAGTGAAAAACTCAGTTTAATTTGGCGTGAATTTACGAAAACTGCTAATTAACTCGTTTAGAGGAAACGATTTTAATGCAACAAAAAAGGCACTTTGATTTTTTTCTTTTTTTTTTTTTTTTTCGTAAAAATGCACTTATTCTTGACGTACACTTTTTTCATCGCAATTATACGTACAAACGCACGTTTCGTGACACATGAGGCGATGCTCGACACGTTATTTTTAGATAAAAAGCATTTTCGCAGAACAGAAAAAAGCTTCAATTATATTTCTAATGGACCCATGTATAGATAAACGTTACATTATTGTAAAACCGCATGATAGTGGAAATAATGCTGGGGTTTTTTACCCTGAGGGAAAACTAACCCTAGAAAGAAGCATTGTTCTCACCTGTTGTACGAAATATTAGGAAAAAAAAACAGCGCTCGTTTTCTATCATATTTTCACAAAAAAAAATTGATGAAAAAGGTTGTGGGTGAGGAAATTACACAAAAAATGGGGAGAAAACAACGTGATTTTGGGAGGAAATCTCGAATCCGACGAAGGCCATCGACTCCGAAAAACATGGGAGGAAATTCAGCCTCTGAAATATGGGCTATAAATGTTACCTAACTTTTAAGATTTTCGACCAACTAACATAACTTAGAATTTTCTACGAGCTTTCGACGGTAAATCTCAAAACCCGAGTGTAAAAATGTCCGCTTATCGACATTTTCTCGCCTTCGTGAATTAGCCGCATTATGAACGTCAAAGTTGAAACGTCTTATAGAAAACCGTATATTTATAGGTCAACAGCTTATAAAGTATCTAGAAATTTACGAGAAAACGAGACTTTTGAGTTTGAACCGAAGATAAAAACGCCTAGTTTAAAGATGTACATTATTTGTAAATGTCCATCTATAGCGTGACATTTTCATGTATACAATGTGCTTATAGTTTAGGCACAATTTGATTACGTTAATTGGAATATTCACTTTTTAACTACAAAAAACTTCCTCAATGAAATGTCATAGTCTGCTGAAGCTTGTTTTAATTGCTAAGAGGATAATTACAAAATTGCACACACTATAGAAAAGGGTATACTGTATACTAAAATGCTAAGAAATGCTAAACATATTAAAAAGATAATTACAAATTTGCACACATTAGAAAACAAAGCTATTTAGTGTCTGGGATTTATTGATAATGTGTTATGGCGAATTTGATTGGGCCAAAAAATCTGCACTAGTGCAGGCTACAGGGTGATGCATAAGTCTGTTCAACAGGCATGCAGCAGGCGCAAAAAGACTACAGACTTATGCCTCACCTTGTAGCTTACATTATATAGTGCAGATTTTTTTGGCCCAATCAAATTCGCCATTAAGCTCGATCCAAAACATTCATTTTAAAGACATGTAATGAAGTGTCAAATTTGGATGAACACGTATATACAGTATAATTAACGGCGTGATTCATAGAAATGTGTCAAGAATTTGCAGATAACGGGCTTTTCATATTGGAAACATTATTTTCAAAACATTAAAACATTGATTATTTTACTTATTAAAGCGTGTGAACGAATATGCTAAAAAGTGATGGTGGTTGTATGGCACTCTGCAACAAATTTGAAATGTTTATAGAACACGATTATGTTTATGAAACGTGAACATGTATAGTACAGTGTATATGTTTTGGACTCTGGAGGCAGACATTTATTTAGGAAACACCATTCTAACAACAGCGTTTCACACGTCATTTACGTGCACGTTTCGTTTTCTTAAAAGTACTTTCAATAACACCAGACAAGTGATCTTTGATATAGATTTACGATAACATTTCTGGTCTTTTCTTGGGTGGCAAATTCAAACAACCGGCTGACGTTGACACTTTCGTCATGCAAGAAGCTCGTGTTTCTTCGAGAACGCATGTTTCTATGAGGCGTTTCAATGAGAAAATTACATTCAACCAACGACTCGATCAGTGTTTAAAATTTACTGCTGAGTTTATAAAATGTACATTATATACCGAATGAAGATTTCGCTTCAAAAGTGACCAACAAAATTAGGAAACACTATATAGGCTCGAGGCAATACTTTGGCTCCCTATAAGTCATCGTTATATGACGACGACTGCTGTGCCATTTCTTCCAGCTAATTAAGCGTAAACAAAAAATGTCTATTAGGCTTAATGTCAGCGTAATAATGATAGACTAATAAATGACAAGAGGAAACTACAATATAAGGCCTCGATTTACGAGAATTAATACAGGCTAGCCGTACCAAATGGGAAAAAAAAACAAAAAAAAACGAGGCCTTACACACCATTTGCTCGGAATGCTTCATTCACTGTCACAAAATCAAGGCTAAACTTATCATTTTCGATTATTTCCATGCGTGCGCGCAGGTGTGATCTTAATTTCACCACAAAAGTATACACTAATGACACCAAACCTATATATTGCTGTTTGGTGGTCTAAAACTCATCGAACAATGAACACAATCACGTGTAATCCGCGTTCTATTTGCGCATAATTTAACCTAAACCCATGCACACGTAAATTGCGAGCATACATGCTTTAGTTAGTTTTATTATTGTAAATTTAGTATACATTGTATACAGCTGCTACAGCACATGAAATGTGGAATTTCTTATAAATGTTGAAAACATATCATTCTTATGTCTGGGTTTATATAATGATAATTAACGTTTATTACAATTGTTTTTAATAAACAAGCCTAAAATGGCTGTGACGAGTGTCCCAATGATCATGTCTATATTGTTTATAGGTTGTATCTAAATATTTGTAATGGCTAAATTGTTGTTCCGTATACATGTAATGTAAATAACTGGGAATTGCAGGAATTCCACAGTTTTCAATTTTTCCCAGTGTTAATTTAAAATCAAATCAAAACCTACATTTTTAATTTCAAAAAGCGCCATCTAGAGATCAACACATAAAGCTCGTTATAACGAATTAGGTTTTTTAATCAATTCAAATTTAACGCTTGCAAATCTTCGAAAAATATGACATTTCCAATTTTCTAATTATTTCCATTACTTATCAATATTTACAACGAATTTCTGGAAAATATTTTATTTTAAGTCTAAATTATTTTCGAAAAAATACTTTTTAATTCCCAAGGGAAAAAAGCATCTATATAGGATGCCTACAACGTTTTGAATCTGCACAGAACTGTGGAAATACTGAAAGTGCACTTAATGAAAATGCACGCATTATTTCCAAAGTTATCTTGATTTTTGAAATTTCAACACAGTATTGGTACACTGGGAATATCTCCACCATAAAAACTTTGACATACAAAATTCCGCATGCAACAAGCTGGATTTTACGACTATTTTTCGGGGGCAACATATTCACAACTTTCCCACGCAGCAGAGATCCCCGAACTCGATTATGGCATTGCACGGTATAATATAAACGACTCGGTCGAGAACTAGAATTTTCAAAAATTCATTCAGGACGAGTCCCCAAAAAAAGTGAAAATCCTTGAGAAAGTGGCCAACTTACCCGAAGAATGCGTAGGCTATACATGCGAGTGGATAATCCTTGGGCCGGCGGGCCTACAAGCGGGGATCAACAGGGGCACAAAACATTCCCGCACCGAACAAATCCGTAGAAACAAAGCGAAAACTCGGAGCTTAGTAAAAATGAAATCACGAAAACTTAAATCCGTCGAAGTAATCCAGAACGGGACGATGATGGAATTCGAAAAAACGCGATACGCGCCAAAACTAGAATTCGAACTTCAAGATGGCGGCCGAATTTTCCAGGACGCAATGTGACGAAAATGCGGACTGGAGAGGATTTGGCCGCAAGACCAAAACTTCAGAAATCTGAGCTGAAGTTAGCAGGTGTGCGAGAGCAACGTTTACCATGGACGTCGAGAGGAACGGGTGTAGGGGGCGCAGGTAGAGAGGTAGCTGCTCGGCTTTTTTTGGGCCGTGCTCATTCGAACAACCTCCAAAAACTATTGAAGCAGGTAAAAACAGGGACAGGTTTACCACCTGCGGGGATGCACTCTTTTCCCCCATGCCTCCATCTTCCTTCGTTTCTACGAAACTAGGGTTCATGCTTCTTTTTTTTTTAAATTTATTTCGGCAGTTGTTTTCATTTTTTTTTTTGTGTGTTCAAAATTGGTGGTCTGGCTAACGATGACTCGAGCGCATGACCGGATGTGGAAAAGAAGTCAGGGGGCGTGACGGTCGCGTGCGAGGGCGTCATTAAGCGCCTTGAGGTACGATCGCGAATGGCGCAATTTCGCCAGATTTTGAAATATAAAAAAAAAATAGACGTGGAATTATTTTAATCGTCAACGATTTCCGAACGTCTGACCTCTAGTTTCATGCAGCTAACGCGCTATTTTGAAAGTTAAAATTCGTAAAAAGTAACCACTTCTAGCCGTCCAGCGACTCCTATCGGTGTATACGTGTAATTTTTTTTAGCATTGTTTTTTCCAAGATGGCCGTTTTTGAAGTAAAAGCCCATTGTTTATCAGTATTTTTTTTTTCAGTAGAAAATTTAATGGTTTTCAAGTTGTCATGAAACTTAATGCTTTCTTCCATTTAATGTAACTTCTTGATTATGAAGAAAATAAGAATTTCATATTTTTCGAACTTGTCGATTTTTAGAATTGGCGCTTTTTAGAATTAAAACAAAGGTTTAAATTAACTTAACACTAACTCGTAGGAAATGTTTTAAAAAAAAATGCGAAATTCACAATTTTATAGTAAGATCCTTTCGAAATCATCTATAGGAATGAGAATTTTAATAAATATATTACATTTTGGAAGCAACATTACATTATATTACATTCTCGTTTTAGCAAGTGCATGCATGCTATAAAAACGTTATTGGACTTGAGTTTTAATATAGATTTGATATCTGCATCTCCGTGTAGAAATGAAAAATAATACGATAACTTTTGAATATTATTTGACATTAAATCACGGTTAATCCTTAATCTTTGTTACGAGTTTGTGCTTCGAAAATCTGAAAACTCAAGCTGAATTTATCTTTTTTAAATAACTAATGACTACCTAAGGAGATAATGAAAACTAACTGTGTTATACAGTAAGATTAATTTGACGCCTATTTATCGCATGAACTAAGTCAAACTATTCATCAGAGTCGATGTATTTGGGTAAAGCACATGCACGCCCCTGGCGATCACTTCATTATTAATAGCTGAGGGCAAGACCCAATTCCCACGCCGTTCACACGCAGGACGTATATCTCTCTATCGAAACTTTAATAAGCATCGATCTGCGTGACGATAATTTCTAGGTTGGGCATTTCAGAAATGCTTTTGAACCAATAAATCAAAAGGCAACAACAACTATAACAACAACAATGGAGGTGAGAATGCCATGAACTTTTCGTGTTCGGTAGCCATTCGAGATGCCATGGCTCCAAAAAAGCAGAACAATTTGGTCATTTTTTGTTCCTCGTTTTCTCCTTAAGGATGCGGACACGTGGCTCGAGCGTAAAGGCTGCATGAAATAAGAAAAATTATACATGACTGTAATAATGATAAATCAAGCTTAAAAAGGTTCTCGGCGGGCGTAATAGCACCATTAACGCCAGACAAATGTGCGAAAACTTTAATATGAGAAAAGTAAGAACTTTCTCGAATCCGTATTATCCGTTTGCAAAAATATTACCGTTCGAAAACAAGTGCTGCAGTAACCGAAAAAAAACCAACAAGAAACCTCAAAGAACGTTTTTTGAAAATGGTGTCTACATGTATACTCCTATTAAACTTTTCAAAAACTCGTACACCATCCTTTCATCGATATTTCACACAAAACACCCCTAAACATATGCTTATACATGTATAGTTCATAAACTATAAATAACCCTCGCCATATGCAGTATACTCACTATAGCCAACTATACCAATTAACTATACCCTCACCTTAAACATTTCTCAAAGTTGTCCATTGCATTGCATCTTGGAAACACATTTTCTCTACAAAGTTAGTAGAAATTATTCAATAAATTGTACATGTACATGTATAGTTATACCTTAATTATTAAGTGAAACGAGGAACGAGTGGCGTTCCATACCATATGCATCCAGTCTGAATTATTTCCACACCTACTTCAAAAGCTCGGATGAATAACTTATACATTATGGAAAAAAATTGTTTCCATCTAATTAACCTTTATTCCCCAGGGCAAAATCCTGATAAAAATATGAATCTAATTACCGTAAAATGAATATCTATCGCCATTTTGATTTTTTATCTTTGATATGCAAATGCCGGCCGTTCAAAGTTATCGCCGAGGTGTTTTCTAGGATGTAAAACAAAACGAGACTTAATTAAAACGAAACATTTTACAAAACGAAGCCAATTAACTCGTTAATTGGAGCAAGCGAGGAACAACACGAGCATTAAAATATGCGAGATTGAGCTTATCGAAAAAATGGCGTTTATTAACCGGTTTCAATTATGAAAAGTTAACTCCCCCCCCCCTCCTAGGAAGAAACGTCACCCAGAATTCAAAAGCGTTTTGTTTACAGCCCATTAAACTTGAACGCATTTGCACAACCCATTAAACTAATAATTGAATTAACCGATGAAGTCCTGCAATCCTGCATCACGCTTCATAAAAATGCAGGACATAAAATTCAGGAAGTGTTAAGGGAAATATTGGCTAATAAGCAACGGTAAGAGGTGGTAAATCGCATATAACATGAAATGTCAAAAATTAGAACTTTGCGCAGTGAAATAAATAATACTTACATGTACATGTAGATGGAAACAAATTTTCTCCACAAAATAGAAATTATTCATCAACGTTTCCTAAAAGCGAAACAATAATGTGTCATTCCTCGTTTGATTTTAAAAATAAAGTGTGGAAATAATTCAACTTGGATGCATGTTGTATGGAACGCTGCTTCGTTTCGCATTTTATTTCATATTTCAGGCTGAACTATTTTCATATTTACTTTTTTTTTTAATAAAAATGGGGAAAATGTAGGGGATAAAAAAAACTACTTTGTGGAGACAAATTATTTCTAACTAAGTATTATTTATTTCACTGGACAAATTCTAAAATTTCAGCATTAACGCCGCCTTAGAACTAAGGTGGTGCTCCATAATACAGATATAGTTTAAACAATAGCTTAATTACTTTGTTTTTCTTGTGTTTAATGAACTGTAATATTATAAATTAGGACAATCTCCAATTAAAATAAAATTTAAATAAAACTGATAATCAAATACATAATATTCAATTAAAACTTTTATAAATGAGCCCTACTTTAATAAATTTACGCAATATTTCAATATTTAATATAGATTATTTATATTAGATATATTAAATATACATCAGATAAGTTTGATAAATTGAGGTTATATACATGTATTTTAATGAATTAAGCTGGAATAATAAAATTAAATTTACATTTAATCCACTCGAAATAAATCTTTAACAAATTACAATTCATATAGTGTATACAGTATATATAATGTTCGTTGAAAGTACGTTCAAGTATACAGTGTATTTAAAAATATATATTCACTAATATGTCATTCATGAACATAAATATAGGTCCATAACTGTTATTAATTTACTGCTTTATTATTGTTTATTTGTTTGAAGAAATGGTGCCTTGACTCCTGTTTTTCTTTACACAATGATAGCAAAGCCTAGAATAATACATTTTCCTTTATAAATTTGTATCATTTCTGTTTATCAATTCAAGTATTTCATTTTAATCTTCGGTTCTTAACAATAGTGAATTAACGTGCCATTGTTGAGCTTAAAACATCTTTTTGTGATCAATAGAAGAATAGCACTTGAAGCTAATTTTAAGCTGGTTTTTATAAATGGGGAAGGGGTGGGGGGATGAAGGGGGAAGTAAAGGGTTGATTTGGTGCTGCGTTTCGCTGGCGTGCCATAGAAAAAATAGTACTAGAGTAACTACATGTAGATGACTAAGAAAATCGTATTAGCTTTTCACACAACTTTCAAAATTCTTTCACATAACAGAAGATTTACGTAAAATACAGATCTAGCAATGGCACAATCCTAGATAAACTCACTGATTTCAACACTGGTTTAACATTTCGAAAAGAGCTAGACATATACTGTATACAAATTACTGGAGATTTGGAAACAACCCTTAAAAATGACCAAAAAAAAAGATCCAAATCTAATACTGTACATGTACAAACTTAATAGGTTTTTCATATCCATGTGCATGCATGCCACGTCTAATTGGGGAAAAAAATAAGGTATTTGAATGTTATGTGGTTTTTATGCACCATTATTTCAGTTGGAGATGAGACGAGAGTGAGGGGACAATTCATAAATTAGTGATATAATTGTACAATTAGCCCTCAATTCCCATAATGCCCTCGGCCAAAATTTCCCTCGATTAATTCGTCCACTGTCAAAGGGGGCGCTGCCAACAATGAGCAAATTGCTAAGCGTCGATCTCAAATTATAACATTCGTCCGTCTTTTTTTTTTTTTAATATTTAAAAGAGAAAAAAACAAAAGCAAATGCTCGCAGTAAATAGAGTACTGAGGGTATAATTGGCGTGAAGACGCTCGCTCATTTATATACAACCAGATTAGATGCAATAACCTCACCAAAAAACAAGGTAGCCTCAGGGGTGCCTCTGCAGATCCAAATAACGATCATTAGGCGATCTCTTCCTACTTTAGAAAACATTTCATTAAAAATCAGACGATTTAATTCCGATTTCGCAATTTTAGACGGAGGGGAGAAAGGTCACCAAGTAGGAAAAACGAAATTCAGAGTACACGAAAAAGAAGGTGCGAATTATTCGTCTGTATATAGCTACTCATCATGACTAAAACACAACTAGCGCCATCTATACGATAGATTCCTCGTAATTCATACAATTATAAAATAAATGGCGCCCATAGATAGTCCTAGGAGCAAAGCTGAGACTTTGCTTAGATGCCTACTAAAGATCGGTTCAATTTTCCTATTTTATTCCATTTATTTAAATGTCTTAACATTTTTCAAAGTTTTATGAATTTGCCCCAATTATATCGCAATATCAAAATTAGATTTAATGTACATTACTTTATAATTGATCCACCTTTTTCACGTCTGGCAATACAGTATATCATTCAGAGTTGCTACATTTATCATAGTGATATAATTTAAGGCATTTTATCCAATTTTCTAATGTTTTAAAATTTATTCATCTTTTTAAAATTTTTAAAAATATATCCAAAAGCTTCAAATTTTAAATAATTGTTTGCATGATCATCTTGAATTTTCAAGTTCATTCAAATTTCATACATTTTTAAAGTTTAACAAAAAATTCTCACATTTTCAAAAATTATTTCAATTTATCGTTTTTTTTGCATTAAATTTTCCAAATTTCACAACGTGCAACTTTAAAATTTTCTCACGTTTCGTAAGTATTATTAAGTGTTTTCATCGTTTTCTATTCTTATCTAATTTTTCCATAAACTTTAAAATGTACAACATCCCCACATTATTTAAATTTCCAATTTGCCTGCCTTATTTCAAATTCTATATTACATGTAAGCAATACAAAATTCACTGTAATTTGATTAAACGTGTGCTACATTTTCCAATAATATCATCAAATGCATGCACATTTTTCTAATATTTGTTTAAAATTTCCGTCACCCAACATTTTATATGAATTTTTCTATTTATTTTTTCCCGTATGTGTTAGCACGACCATTTTTTGAAAAACACGTTGCACATGTTCTAGTAATTAAATTACCCCGCCCCATAGAGGTGCCTTAAATTTGGGAACCCGGACACAGCTTAATCAGTTCATATTTAAAGTTTAATAAGAGTGATAAGGCGCGCGTTAAAGGAAATCATAATTTCTGCATTTTTCAAGATTATAACTTCAGGTGCACGAAAAAACAAACTTAAGATTATCAACATCTAAAAAATGTTGAAAATAAGTGGGTAAAAATGCAGATTACAGATATAACAAGGCCGGCATGGAGTTGAGATAATATCCTTTTATCTCATGCACAATTTCCTTAATAAATCATGAGCTAATTAGACTGCTTGCACTGAATTTCAATAAATCAGAAGATGACCATCGTGCATATAAAAGCAAATGCAGTTTTAACAATGAAAATATTTCCTAGTTAAAGAACGAAGAATAAAATATAGTAATGTAGAATCTAGTTTTTTTCCGCATATACAAGTGCATATCAAATTCTTTTAAATTTTTCGACATTTTTATATTTATTTTTCCAATTTTTTTCACAATTGAACTGTTTAAAACTCTTATATAAAAAAATATCGCTTTCCTGCATTCATTTTGCAAAAATTATCAAAAGTTCTACATCATTATATCTATTTTTTTAAATTCATCATATTTTCAATATTTCTATATACATGTACATATTTTTCAAATTTTACCACGTACTTCTCACAATCTCGTTATATGAAATATTTTTCAAGTTTATTTTCTTTTACAGCGAATAAAGCTTCAATTCGTTAAACATTTGCATTTCATTAAATAAAAAATATACATGTAGAATAAAATTTAAATGTACTTATTTACTTAATTAAAATTCCGGAAAAACAAGTTCTGTGAATATTTTCAAGGTACATGTTCTACTGATTTGCATTTGGGTGTTTTGCTTTATGACCATTTAATCGCCAAATAAGCTTAATCTTAGTCGGTGCAACCCATCGATGGTGTGTATGGCTGGTCACGAAGTAGTTTTTTTGGGCGTGGGTCATTTCTCCTTCTTGACCCATTTGACCACCCGCCGATTATTCTCCATTAATTTCCCACCATCACCAACAGGGGCAGCACTTGCTCGTGGGGGGTCCACCTCCCCTTTAATCCCCTCAATAATAATGATAAAAAAATAAAAAGGTAGCGATTGGCGCTCATCACACTCAAAAAACGTGGGTGAGATGTGAAAAACCTACTGATGAGGAGAAAATGCAGGGATGTCCCAAAAGTTAAAATTGCCAATTTAATTCGAAGGGGTTAGAGATACAGTAATATGCATTTTATATTACCTGATACGTCTTCGTTTTAGAACACTCCTGAACATTTTGTCGCAAAAAGCTTGATTTACCCTGAAAAATAGATCGAGATTTCATCATAAAATTCCACTTCTGTTAAACAATTTTAATTTCCCCCAAAATTGATCGATTTATTTTTCCTCATAAATTTTATTTGGGAAAGATAACGCAGTTTATCTTAATTAGCTCCATTTTCCCGCATATTACACAATTTTCCATAAAAACATTTTGAACCATCAAAGCTCAATTTTTCATAAAAACAATTTGAACCATCTAAAAAAACTAGATTTATTGATTTCTCCCTAAAAATTTTATATTTAATGTCAAGATAGCTCGAAAATAACTATGCTTGTATGCCTATGCTCGTACCTGTACACGTATTTCTTAAAATCCATTTTCGTTTACAAATCGTCGATGTTTTAAGTGAAAACAACGTGGTCCTAGTTTTCCATACAAATTAGTTTTCTTGCATCTATTTCAGCTTTACAAAAGTTTTCAAAAGCTTTCAATGTTTCAAGAAAAATTAAATTTTACCGCAACATTTAACTGAACAATTATGTCATTAATAACTAAATTGAATTTGAAAGTTTTCATACAATTAAAAAAAAGCACTTGAGCATAAGTAAGCTAGACTACAACGCACCCTCTGCTAAAGACCATTGAGTATGAATTGCATAAAAATTATTTGGAGAAGAAAGAAGCAAAAAGAGGTCAAAAAGCAGCGAGTTTTTCTGCATCATCTGATCGTAGCAATGAATAGATTATTGCATTCCAATTCGACGCGCACCCAAAACAACAAAAACAACAGCATGAACAAGAACAAGAAAAAAACGACGAACAGGAAGATTCATGAATGATAAATGAAGACAACGCATTCTTTTGTTGAGGGGAGGGGAAGAAGTCACAGAGAAAAAAGAGAAAAGACCAAATGGTTAAAGGTCACGCAGGTAACCATTCAGTATTTGATTCTGGCAAAAACCAAGGAAAAGGAGAAGTTGCACAGAACGCACCATAGATGGCGCTGGAATCCTCGAAGGACAAGGAAGCACCTATTGATACGAACTACTGTATTTTGGTGTAGTAATACTTGTACGTCAGATTGTCATGGTTTTTGCGCTAGTGGCAAATTTCAGAATATCTTGGAATTGATGAGTATATTCCCACGTTTTCACAAACGTTGAAACAAATTTTCCAAATGTTGTCCCATAATGAAAGAAATACCCATGGTTTTCCTGTATTTGTTATTCTTTCGCTTAATTTTCGTTCTCCAAAATGGTAAACTTTTCCAAGAACCGCCCACATTTTTCTTGCATTTCAGAAAATTTCTTCCAAAAATGGAATAGAAAGAATTCAAATTGGTGTTGATGATATATAATAAGCCTAAGCAATAAATGGACTTAACTGCAGTTCTCTTCTATGGGCGTTCATTCAACTCTTCGCCCCAAGTGGGCTTTTCTACGGCTCATTGAATTGCAAAGACGAACGGACGAAATACCAAGAGATGGCTAATCTTCTGACTTGAGATGAAAACCAACCATTGCTAATAGAAAAGAAAAAAAACATCCTCTTGACGGGCGATTAGCATTCAAATGCTAATGGGGTGTAAGCAGGTATCCCGCTTACAACTAACTTAAAAAAACATAATCAGACGGGCAATCCTTCAAAATCAGACAGCCAATCAGAACTTAAGTCTTTCAGTCCTCATCACTTGGTAGCATCAAGACAGTGCATCACAGGGACAGTGGCTAAACGTGCAGCTATAGCTCCATGAAGGAAATTTCTGCATAATTTTTTGGCTGAAAGCTAACCTCTTGAGTAAATTTAACAGTTTTAAGAGGAATTTCTTCATGGAGCATAATAAATGCCCTTATACTGCTAGCAAAATACAGAAATAAACACGTCTTGTGACATCATTTATACTGACATGCCTAATATTTTCATTTGTCATCAGCGCCACCTTTGCTCAGTGGCGGTTGGATGTTGAGTTTCCTGAATTTTATTAGATAGTTGCTTGCAATTCAGCCTAACATGAATTTACAACTAACACCTTGTCACTTATTTGGCAGAAAAACTAGCAGACTTGTCCGAATTCATATATAAAGCCAAACAAATTGCATTCAGAAACAAACCATCTACAGATCAAGGTAAACATTTTGTAAACTCAACCTTAAAGTACAAGAAAAAAAATTGTAACTATTGCAAATAGCATTTTCATTCCGCTATTTTTCATTAGTTTTTAATTTTGTGTAGAAAGTTTTGTTACTTGTAAAGAAATTTTGATTTTATTTGCAATTATCTAATGTTTCCAAATCATTCTTAACAAAACTGATACAACAAAGGTAATTTCTAGAAAATAAGCTGATATTCAAAAAATTTTCACCATTTTGACAAATGCCAGGGTGAAAATGTGGAGTTTGCTAACACATATGAAGTACAAGAGGAAGTACAACCTTCTTTACCATCAACGGAAAGCGAGCAAATTGGGAGAACCAAACATAAGGTTTTAAACCTATTTATTTGTCAAACATCAACGTTCAAAAGCATTTTCCGATATTACAACTGTTTCTTGGGAAGGGAGACAAGCGACTATTTGGACTCTCCACTCCTGTAAATTTCGAAAAATACGCACAGATACATTAATTCGCCGTGGAATGGAAAATTAGGTTAGATGAACCCTACGCTCGTGGAATCTTAATACGATGTTATGAGAGTGGACGACCAAATGGTCAACAGAACGGAGTCAGAACCAAGAAGCCTAAGAGGCTTTGGCAACTCCAATGACCCCGCAAGCGACGCGAGCTCCAGCGTTGCCAGTGGTCGGGCTCAGCTCATGGCCTCCCAATCCAAGATCATCTGGATCGGCATGGACCTAAAAGCAATGTCAACGATTGAAAAGTTAACAAAAATTAACAAAACGCACCATACTACAGGATCTTACTAGATGTAATTTGTGTTGCCTAGAAAACAATATAGTGACCAACATTTTTAGTTACACTGCATTCACGTCAATCGTTGCAAATAACACTTATGAAATTACCAGAAATTAAGTTTTGGCTTTTTTCAAACCTGCTATTTGCATTAATAATTCTTGGCTCGTGCATCTAACAGAACTAATCACTTTCTGGAAACCTGGACCAAATTTAATCTTTGAGAATGCGAATGCTTGTGCATTAGGAATGTCAACTGCTCATGATGACAACGTATAGTTAGTGACAACGATTGCTTTTCAAGAAAAACGAGGATAAGAAAAACGAGGATAAGACAAGCTTACCACCATGGCACGACCCAAAACGCTGTGCTCGCCACACAAGGAAATCTTGCTATCTGTGATGCTAACTTTGGCTACTCCGCTTGCATCAGCTTCCACGTTGCCCAAGTCCCCTACGTGTCTAGAACGATCAACAACAAAACAAGGTTTGGAACAGATGTTACTTTTGGAAAAGATTCAACAAAATTTTCCCCAGATTTATTCTTTTACCGCTTGTTGCGAATAAATGGTGAGAAATCAACGGAAATAGCAAAATTTACATAAAATTTGCCATGTCAGTTTGGTAACTTTACATGCAAACTAACAGGATCTGCATTCTGCACATACATAAAACTAAACCAAATTTCATGTGGAATTACACAAAACATTTCACAGATCACTAAATGTCAGTTTAAAAGTAGGATGTATTACATTTGAAGACTCAATACATTTTTCCAGTTAATTTGTCATGTAGAATGCTTCTTTCGTGAAAATTAGTGGGAATTTCAGCTTTTAATCACCTGTTCTCTGCTTCGGGGGCTCCGTGGGTCTTGTTGAATGGATTGTAATGGGGTCCTGCACTAGTGCAACCTAAGTTCGTGAAAAGAAAAAGAGCAAATTAAAATTAAGTGATGGTAAGAGATGAGCGATCAAATATTGCGACAAAGATGTCTGGAAAATAAGATACTAGCACTGAAAAAGGTAAATTTTTAATTTTCGTGGTTTTACAAGACATCATTACGGAGGTTCAAACAAATTTGTAGGAACCAATCAAATATTCCAAATTTATTTTACATGATGGAACCATCCATAAACAAGTTCCATGCAATTGGTGCAATGCAAAAACGCCATTGAAATTTGCAAAAAGTTAGATGAAATTATCAAAATAAAAAGAGTTTTTTTTTCTGGAACAGATTGACGCAATTTTTCTTGTGGTGTTTCAAATTGAAAGTTCCCAACATCGAGGAGAACAGATAACTTTTACTGCATTGTCCGGAATCATCCTGAATATTAGTGAAACTGAGAAATGCCTCAGATTTCAAACTTAAAACTTTCTTTTCAGAGGCCCTTTCAAATTCTGGTGAATGCATTCCTGACAAGCAATGACAGGCGGAATGACTCGTGCTCCGTGTTTCCAGCTAGATACAATGAAGATCAAAGATAACTATCTGTGTCCATTACCATTGGTGGTATCTCCGAACTCGTGAATGTGAAAGCCATGTTTGCCCGGGGTCAGTCCCTTGATTTCGCCACTGATGGAAACCGGACCAGTAGGGCTCTGCAAAAGAGAAAAATCAAACGATCATGATCAATTCGTGGTCAAAAAACAGGCAAAGTGTAATTATCTCAAAGTAGTCTCCGTTCTGGGTCAAGCCAAACCCGCAAGACGCCCCTGGAGCAGGAAGCACTGAAGGCACAAACTGCCCTTAATTTCTAAAACTGCGCAATGACCCGCTTACCCCCCTTTTCGAGCAGAAATTATGCATTTGGGTAACTAGGGAAAGTACGTGTCACCAGGGGGGAAGTTTGGCGACGTACGAAAATCCACGTGTCCTCAAATTATAAAACGCAAGATGACCCTAGGGCAACAGTCAAGAATGGATCCACTCCGTACCAGGTACCAATAAAAATTATGGCACTTACCATCCCATTTCCCATTTAAAATATGGGGAACTTAAGTTTATTTTTTTTGTAGAGGTGGGCGACTAACTGGTTTGGTAGGAGGAAGAGGGTGACACATTTGAGGTGAGGGTGGGCTTTGAGGAACAAGGCGCAAAGTTCCCTCACTTAAGTTATATAACGAGTCGCTAATGGACATTGCCGAATCAAATGAATTGCGTCATCGTGGCGGATCTTTAAGCCAATTTCACGGTTCGAGCTAAATTTCTTTGGTTATGACAATGATGAACAGTGCTTTTATGGATGAGGTGTAACGATGATGTCAGTCCTATATTCTGAAGGACTCAAAATTGCGGTATCGCACTTCGTGACATCCAGGCACCACCAACCTGTTTAAGAAACCTTGGCATGCATCAAGAGTGCAGCCTTTTCATCTTGGGGGGAAAAAAATTTTACAAGAGACAGGCTGTTCACGAAATTTTTCCCTTTATAGACATTTTTACCACCTTTGAACACTTTACTATTACAGGTTTCGCCATGGCAGATTTGATCCCTGGTAGACCAGGATTACCAAGTTTGTTTTATCATGCTTAAAATTTAATTCAGCTTCGATGATGCGAATAATAAATCAAGTTTGTTTCGAAGTGGCTAAGCGCTTGTTTCGCAGTTATTGGAAGTTAAAAGTGGGTCGTAAAACCATTTGCGAGAGATTTTAAAAGCGTAGACGAGCAACTTCAGATCCTCCTCATCGTCAAGAGGACTGTACACGATCAGTAATATTTAAAACGATGATGCTGTCAATACCTCCAAAAATGTTCCATCAATCACGTTCAAAACATTCCCACCTTACACGATCAGTATATTAAATTGACAATGTTTTGCTTCCGTAGCGCTCAATTCTTCACTGTCAGTAGAAAGACGAACGAACGACTTAATCGCAATCAATCCGCGCATGCGCGGAATTTGGAAATACGGATCAGGTGAGAGCCAAATGCCAAGCCTACATGTTTAATATTGATGTTAAGCATACATTGAGGTGCGCCACCTACACTGTCAATACTAATGATAGGATTACTGATGCGAGTGCAATCAATACCCATCAATGTCGACAATAATATTGACAGCCTGCTGAATTCACGCTTACAATCGCCAAACCACGCCCTACCATTAATTCCAGATTTTTTATCAATACTGGCCATCAATCCACGTTTTTTCCCCTACACCGTCACTACACGATAATTAATATTGTCCAGACCATTGTTGTCAATATTATTTATCGTATTATTTATTATTATTTTAATTAAACTAGAAAATAAAGGAAAACTAGCCCAATTAACTGGAAAGGACCACGATCACTAGATTTCATTTTGCATTGTTTCGTCTGCGCCCAGGTAAATATAAACCTAACCTCAAAACAAGCTCGTGGCAACTGTGCAAGCAACTGTTCAGCCGATCTACTGCAAACTGCACGAATATGCCATCGATTGGTTTTCAGGCAGTTCCAAAATTCAATCAATACTTCCATTTGGAATTAACGAACGGTCGATTGGGAGACTTGTCACAACAATCAATAGTAAAGTGCGACGATACCACCGGATATTGTAAATGTTGTCCATTGTTCAGCATGGATAACTTTGAAAAATTTTAGGTCTTTACGATTATCAACATCGATTAATTCCTCGATCAGCTGGCTTTGGCCAAACAAAATACCTTCAAGTTTAAACGCATTCTTCGGAGTCTGTTTGTTGTTTTACTAATGACATTGAGGATTTTAATTTTTAAATAGAACTTGGTTATTTTACCTAAGCTAACATCGCCCAATCCTAACTGACCTTCTAAAATTGAATAACACCTGTGTTAGTTCCAAAATCCACAAGTATTAAGGTGCGAGATCAACTTACGAGCTGGTTGAACCTCAGAGCTCCGAATGTGATATTCCCGATCAGAATGACGACAGCGGCGACAGCAGTCATGATTTTAAGGTTTTATCGAAAACACTCAACAATATAACTTAAATCTTCCAAGGTAATAACAGCGAACGATTTATTGCAATGAGCAGATTTGGAACGGAGCGCGAGGTTCTTATTTCGATCCTCGGAGCGTGACCGATCACGTGCGCCGGGCGAGCCAATGGGAGCGAAAACGTGGAAGTGGGCGGGGCCAAGCCAGACCAATGGCGAAGAAGTGGCGAGAATTTGACAGAATTGTTTGATTTGACACAATTACGTTACGACTTCTGAAAACATTACGGCAGATTTCAGCTAAAAAAAGAACTAGATTGTTCCACCTGAGGGTTTAGTAAAAACCCATCCCATAAAAAATGTAAATAAGTACATTACAATTATTGCTTAAGCACAGGTGGGAGAAACACTGCTCCAAGATGGAGTCCTAGTGACCCAGTCAGTTTTCGAAGATGGTTTAGGCATAAAACAAACATCATCAATCATTTTTCTTCTAGAGATAACGAAGGGGAATGACCAGGAATTGGAAATTTCACGTTGCTGATCGTTAGATGGCACTTTTTGAATTTACGAAATGGAAATTAGAAGCTAGAAAAACTAGTTTAAAAACGAGTACGTTTTTAAACGAAAAAATCAAGATTTCGCAAAGAGTTTTTTGCGAGTTTTAATAAACATTGGCAAAATAGCGAGGTAAAAGGTCAACAGCATAAAAACGAAATACCTGCAATTAAATGCCTTAAATTTCGAAACTTGCAATTCTTCGAAGTTTTCACGTCTTTAGCGGGTTTCAGAAGAATTTGGGTTGTACATTTACAAGTACATGTATTTAGCACACGTATTTCCCCATGAAAAACATTTACACCGAGTACAGTGCAATTAGCGAGAGAATAGAACCTACATACCACGCCTCCTTGGCGGGAATTTGTTTTTAATTTTGTCAACAGATTACTCAGCGTACATCGGAAAAGTAATTAAAATTGGCCCTTTGGCAAAGAAGCAAACTGCGGTGGAAAATTGCCATGAAATGGGAACACATGTACCATTTTCAATAACAAAACCAAGAAGGTAAGGCATTGTTGTGATACTGCCGAATCTGTCATTTCATCAGATAGGATTATTAGGGGCAAGTTTCCGCAAGCCGTTAAAATAACCAGTTTCCAAATCAATGATTAGAAAGCAAGAACCCGTATTATAAGCATTCTAAAAATGATTGCATTTTTTTTGTTTTTTTGGCTACCCTGTCTTGTCATGGCATACATGGTCGACCCCCTTTTTAGACCTACACGAAGACACTGCTGCTTTCTAGCGGGCATGCTTTCGTTACGACTATAGCAATTTTTAGGGCGCCAAAATTTAAAGAATGTTGGGAGTTGTGCCTAATTTCCACTGGGCAGAATAAGCAGGAAAATAGAAATTTTGCTGAAGCTGATGCAGACTTCCTGATTGCATGTTCCCACTGGGCAGCATTTCATCATCGGAGAAAATAAAACGCTCTAGCTAATGACGTGCAAACAATAATGCAATTTTGAATTCTCCGCACATAGGCATAGGCACATAGGTTGAAAATAAAAACCTAGCAGAAATTCGGCTGAGCTGTAGCGCCACCTACCAAAAGCAGATTAGAACAGAGCGAAATTTAGGAAAGTTGAGTTTATGCAAACACGATTAAATTAATTGATTAACTAACCTAACCTGTCACCAATAACGTGACAAATTAAGATTAATCTTATGTCGATTTAAAGCTAAGAAATCGTTAAAAAGACGTGCTAATGATGCCCATTAAGATATTAGGGCAAGTAATTAGGAAGTCTGCATGTAATGGCGCGTTTTTATTAAAATTTCGTCTTATCAACTAGCCCAATTGTCAGATATAAACCCTACGTAATTTAAACTATGTCATCAAATTAATCAACCGCTTAATTCTTAGATAAAAGACAAACGTCCTTGAACTAGCAGCATAAGGGCGTCTCGATTAATGTCCAAAGTTATATTCTCATTGAGATGAACTTAATTCCATAAAAAAATAAAGGTACAAATAGCCGATGAGCATAGAAGCCTTGAAAACTGCTTCTGTACGATTACGATTTATGCAATGCAGCAAAGGAGAAGGGCCACACTAGCACAACACTGTGGTACTTGCTGCAATTATGTAGAAACTGTATAGGAGGAAATTGTCCTCACCAAAGACAACTCAAGGACACGTTTTAGTTTCCCATAATCCTTGGTGCCAGTACATGACATGCAAAATTAGCTTCCTAGTAAAATGAAACAACATCCCGTCGTAAAAGCCTTATTAGTGTAATCTTTCAGGATACAATCTATATTTAACCGATGGATAAACTTGTTTTTGGTCATGCATGAGACCTGTTGCACAAGACTTTCAATGCAACGTCTGTATACATGTATGTGCTAAAGAACAGAACATGGAAATCTGCGCTTTAATATTAATTTGCACGTACAACACCCTGCAACACGTAGATGTACTAAACGTTTGTAGCAAAATAATAACCAATTCAAATAATTGCTCATTTGGTTTTAGTCCAAAGACAGAAGTTGTCATATTAATAGGACCTACAGTAGCTAAAACTCCAAAAATCTGCCAATGACATGGCAGATTTGCAATGCATGAATTTGAACTGTAATAAATTAGGTTTGGCGAAAGAACAAAAACAGGAATATTCATCGTATGAAGATTTTAAAAATCACTACGAAATGTGCCAAGGAAAGTTATATTTTGAGAGCATAAACTAAAATATTACAAAGTTGTGTCACCATTCGAAATTTGCATAGAAAAGATCGCCTGCGGCTAGGTCAATATTTAACCTTGGGATAATGGACATAGACGTTACTAAATCCTCGAATGAAATCGTGCGTAAGATTGGTAAGCAAAAACTAAACCATTCAGTAACTCGATGCGAACGCAACGGATGTAGTACCGGTAAAATTAAGTCACAGAAAGCCTGAATTCCAAAACCATTTCGAATTAGGCCTAAGGACATATCGGCGTCCAGCAATTTTCTTACCTTTTGCTCGAAGAACACCGTGCCTTTCACAACATCACCAACCAAAACTGATACAGCGGTAGTAGCCATAATAATTCGAAGTAATTAACGATTAATCGAGCGATGAAATTTGAAAAAATTAATTCAAAAGCCTGCTTTATATAACGCCAACTAACCGGACATGTGATCGCAAAATGGAATGTCCGACTACGACGACAGCGTCACTAGCGGGAGGTCAAATAGCAGACGAGCGTTCATAAAATGGCGCCAAATATTTGAAAATGTATATATGTGCGATAGAGCTAAAAACTCGAAAAGATGATCCCGTTTCAGCTAGTTTACGGATTTACTCGCAGAGCTTATTTGTTTCACTGATTCGTTCATCTAATTCTGTTGTTTCAAAAGAATTTACACCTTTCTCGTTTGTTTTTTTTCTCTTCGTTCAAATCCGCCACTCTATTCAAATACGCTTCATCGCATGGGAAGTATTTCTCGAAATGGAACAATGATATCGCAACACGAGTTAACGAATAAAATTATAGAAACCAAAACATGTAATATTCCATTCTTTGTACGCGAATCCATTTCATGCCCAATGCGTGAAAATCCGCACATCCCCGGCTTTCGAAATAAACCGCCAGGTGGCGGATGTGGAAACTGAAAAGTTTTTATAATGTACTTACGTTTTATGGATTATCACTTTTTTTTCATGTTTTCCAGAGCATCCCCACAGTTTTATAGATTGTTGAAATTTCATCCAGTTTTAGCCTAAAACAAAATTTTAATGAATGCAAAAATTGCACAATAATAGTTCGAACGAATTATTTATTATACAGTTAATCAAGACATAAAAATTGTAGGAATTATTAATTAAGAAATTCAAAAATTCGATACACCAGGCGAATGCATTTTCTACTATTATACCACTACATGAATAGCCTTGGTTGTACATGGCAAATTCTTTCATCAACGATTAACAAGATATTACAGTGACTGCATTGACATTTTAAAAAATTGAATTTATTGCCAAAAACAAGGTTATCCCGGCCACTAGCAAAGTAGAGATTGGTCTAAAGCGAATACCTGCAATGGTAACATTTAGAAGAATGTTCCTGTTTGAACAAGATTAATTTATTGCCTCTCCTCCTAAACAAGCGTATTACATTTATAAAACTAAAATTTAGCTTAAAATAAAACGTACAAAGTTTTGAATTATTTCCAAATTTACTTATTTTAATACATCATTGGAAGCAACTAAATATTTTGCAAATTTAACAAATTGTCGTACGAATAGGAATATCGTCCATAACGTTACCATTGAAGGTATTAGCATACGACCATCTTAAACCATCTTTATGAAGAATAAACACAAATTTGATTTAATAGAACGCAAATTGGCAGAAATAAGAGAAAATTGGCAAAAACAATTTTCTTAATCGAAATTGTAACAGGTTGCACCAATCATCGGTTAGAACAATTGACGATTAAAATTAGTTTTCTTTTAATCGTTTTGTGGCAACCTACCAAGCTTACCAAGAATAATTTTAGTCATTAATACAGTAACTAAATATTTCTCATCGCTACAATTGCGTAAGGAGCTCGAATGAACCCTTTGTTAGACTAAACATTTTTCTTTGCCATACACAATACAGTATATCAGATTGTTAAATAGATTTTAGCATCAAAACTGGGAACAATTTAGTTTTTTGAGAATTCTTTTTTTCGAAAATTGTATAACAGATGGACCATTTTTGATAAAAAACAATCTGAAAAAAAATTCTCATTTCTCAGCATCTAACAGTATGCATCACCAATCATCATAATCCAAAAATTTCCAAGAACTAACAAACAAAGTAAAAAAATCAAAATATTAGGGGAACTCAAGAATGTAGTTCCACGCCAGCAGTTGTGGCAGTAGCTATTTGGAAACCAATAAGAATGCCTGTAGGTGCGTTTGCATCTAGGTCACACAAAATCCGGCATCCTATTGGCTACCACTTAGCTACCGCCACAACTGCTGGCATGAAACTACATTTTTGAGTTCCCCTAGTAAATCCTTTAAAAACTTTGCATACCGATTTGTGATCGGATCCTCGAAAGAGTTGAGAATTTGCAACTAATGTTGACCCTTCGTTCAACAATTTCTAAAATGTATGAACCAATTTGCCACGCTTTCACTTAGAAATTTGAAATCATTAAAGCCTGCATCTTTCAGAACAACTTTCAATAGTTAAAAATATTCCGAATAATTTTTAATTCAATTTTTTTATACTTTTTAAATTATTCACTTAGCTGCAAACCAATTAACCCACAGTCTTTTAATGGTTAAATATTATATTCCTAGTTTGTTATAAAACTGACAAAACTTGGCATGGAGCGCATGTCAAGATATTTTCAACTTTATGGCGCAAAACTTGATTTTTTCCAGATCCATAGCAGGAGGACATTGTGTTTTAAATTTCGCAACTGTTTCGAGAATCCGGTCGACCCCACATAGCCTTAGGAAAAAAAATGGCATTGGCATCGATATGCCAGAATTTCATAATTATTTACATCATCCTTACAGCGCAGCAACTCCTAAAACTTCCAGTAAGAGTAATTTTACATTGGGCAATTTTACCTTCCTGCAAATGAAAAAACACACGATAAAAACAAACGTTTTCAGAAAAAAGGAAAAGCGAGGACTTAAAAGATTGCTGGCATCAGGGTTCGCACTGACCGAAAAGCGTCGAAAATCAATATACGCAAAACTAAATCGAAACAGAATCAATTTTTCATGTACATGTATTTCGAGAAAACTTAGCACGTGGACATCGTATGCTCCTTGAAGGAAATAAGTATTGCTCAATTTTGTTAATTATGGATTTGCTTCAATGGCTACTTGACACTGTCAAAGCCAAGAATATTCACTATTCAGGGTTTGCACAGTAAAGATTTTCCCCAGCAATGATAGAAATTCAAAAAGCGAAACTTCATGCACGTGAACAATTCTCCAAACTCTGCAAAGTTTTCATTCCCCTTCTCACCAAAGTAGCAATTTGGTCACACACGTTTCAGAAACTACTGTACATTCAGTTCACGAGCATGCATTCCCAACATAGTGTGGAACATCTCTTCATTTCGTGGTCTATTTCTTTGATCCATTTCTTGTTTAAAGGAAATAAAAAAGCAAAAATTTAACTGAACGACTGTGAATCTTCAGTAAAAACATCTGAAGAAAAGATTATACTTTGTAGAAACTATTGTTCACACAATGTGTTGCACGATTTCGCTTCGAACATTACGCTAACTACCTGGAAGATCTCGAAAATGATCAAATTTTGCTTTGTAGTCAAGTAACCCCTTCTGAATCTATAAACAAAAAGTTAAAAGCAACAATTTCTTAACCAGAAATTAGGAATTACTGTAGCCTACTAACAAAGTATGCTGTGCCTAAAACCACAGTGAGCGAAGTCGGTCCGTGGATCTTCCAACAGGTGACTATCAAACGTGCGCGAGGAAATTAAACGATTCAGCATTCGCGTACCAGAGAAAGTCAAAGAGAAAATAAAATACGAGACGATGGAGGTGCGTCGGCTCGTGCAGCAAGGAAACTTCATGGTCAAAAATCTTCTCGCTTCTTGCGTCGAAAACGTCTTCATAAGCAATGCTCGTCCAAGTTCTTTGTAATACGTTTTTTTTGGAAACATTTTTTTGCACTTGATTTTGGGAGGAAAAAAGCCACCGTACCTTGCGCGAGGCAAACCATTTGAATGCCAGCGCCGGTTTCCATCCGTCCCGCGTCGCTGTCCCTGGGAAGATTTCCTGCCGAAGGTCACGGAGACGAGTTCGTTAAATGTTACAGATCGACAATGGAGGGTCCGCATGAGACCTACCTTTCCATAGTCTGCAACACGCCAGCATTTTTTTTTATTTTTTTTTTTTGCGACATTTCGAGAAAAATTTATGGAAAACAATTTTGGAATCCTGGCAAAACAACAAGTACTTTTTTCTTTTTTAAAAAAGCATTATAATCGATTGGAGGAAGGATCCCCGTGGCAAAAACCGCAAGGAATTTCTTTCGTAAATTATTTAGTGAAAAATAATTTATTCGATAGAAATATTTTCTAAAAAAAACTCTGAAAATTTAAAACCCGATTTCTTCAGATTTTGATCAAAGTCTGCAATGCTGCGGTGCGTTCAAACCGCACCGAAGGTGGTTTTTTAAAAAATACCTGAAGATGGGGTTGGGACTCGACTCAAAATGGGGATCTGCATTCTCGCTCTCGTGCTGAATCTTATGGACGAAAACATGCGGAATCCCTCCGAAATCTCTCACTTCCTTTTGCACACGCGCACTCACTCATGCATCCGAATTGGCGAGGAAATCGTTCAAAATCCCAGAGTCTTCTTTGGCTTTGTACAGGTGTCGCCAAGCAGGAACTGCGTAGACTTTAGGCGCTTGCTAGAAACTCGTTCTATCCGGAGAGGCGCGTAAAACAGTTGGCTAATCTTCGCAATCGCAAACTCGTAGTTAATTCTCACAGCGCGAATGGTCAATTACAGGGAATCTTATTTTTTGTACAGCGATAAAATTATTTCTATGATGACGTTGTGACCATGCTTTTTGCTTCCTTTTCTCAATGGTTTTCAGTTGATTGTGCGGTCCTCATGCCTCAAAATATTTTTAGAAACGGCAATGGACTCTATGCGCGAGCAACGTCATCACATTCTTATTGTTTTGTACAGTGCCAAACTAGGCCCGCTCATGACTTACTCTACAACGGCCTGTTCTACAGGCGCAGCATTCGCCCCATTCTGCAGATCTGCTTTGATGGCATCAGCCTTGATCACTTCCACTTTGACGACCTCAGTTTTGATCACTTCTGCCTTGATGCTCTCCACAACTGGCTCCTCCACCTCCGGCTTTACAGCAACCACTACATCAGGCACCGTCGAATCAGCCGCTACAACGGCCTGTGTGTCCTTAATACTGGTCGCAGGGACCTTGGCCTTGCCTGCCTTTGTGTCAGCATCACTGGAAGCTGGCTGGCTCTTCACAGCAGCCTTGACATCACTGCCGGTAGGCTTTTCATCACTCCACAAGGACTTTCGTGGATTAGATCCTCCACGTGAGCCTCCACGACCATCTCGGCTCCTGTCCCTCTCTCGATCCCTTTCCCTCTCTCTTTCTTTGTCACCTCTACCACCACGCTCCCTCGGCTTATCCCTCTCGGCACCCTTGGCGTCTCGGTCGCCATCCCGGGCATTCCTTTCATTCATTCGCATCTCCCGGTCTCGTTCGCGATCTCTCTCCCTCGGCTCAAAGTCACGCTCGCGTGGTGGCAGATGTGGGTGATTCCAGTCGTCACCTCTGCGAAAATCACCGCGAAATTCGTGAGGGCCTCGCTCGCCCCATTCAAAGTCGTCAAATTCGCGATGGTCACGCAGGAATCGCTCGCGTGGTGGCGGAAAATCGGGTTCAAAATCACGGGGTTCGTCCCTGGGCCTCCAGGGTTCGACCCGCTCTCTAAACTCCTCACCACCTGGCCGGGGTGGTAACGGTCGCTTCCAGTCGTCTGCAAAGCGATCGCCATTAAACTCCCTCCTGGGAGGAAAGCGGCCATCTCGCTCCTCAAACCTTTCCTGGGGGAAATCCCTAAAGTTCCTCTCTTGCAGGTAATCAGGTCGCAGCATGGACGGTGCAGGCCTCTCCAGTGGTCGGTTCATCTCCAGGTCCATTTCCAGACGCTCAATGTGGTCGGGTGGCCCGCCGCCCAGGAAGTGTCCTCGCGAGGGAGGCCCTGGGAAGCCCCTGGGTCCTCCAGGCCTGCCGTCACCGCGGAACGGTGGTCGCTCCATGCGGTGTAACGGACCGGGTCCAGCAAATCGGCCGAATTCGGGCCTGGGACCCATTCCCGGGGGAATTCCCATTCTTGGACCTGCAAACCGGTTCATCATATGTCCGGGTCCAGGTGGGAGAATTCCTAAAGAATGAGAAAAGTCAACTTTTTAGCTTCAATGTAAATAAAGTCATCCCAATTTGCCTGGGGGAAAAAATCGATACTGACCCTGTCCTTGAAACATTGGCGGTCTCAACTTTCCTTCGTTCATGTGCGCTTCCCTGAGCCCTAGTCCTTCGAGGTCCCTCTCATCACGCCTCTCAGGCAGCCTCCTGGGCATGCCTCGTTCCTCCAGGCTTCCTCTGGGTCCACGCTCGTCCATTCCCCTGAGTCCATCCTCTGGTCCTCTGTTTAGCATGCGTCCCTCTGGTCCGGAGTGTCGGGGCATGTCAATATCTTCGAACCGAGACATCCTGGGCCGACCTTCCCCTCCATTACCAATGCTGGGTCGATCCAAGAGGTTCATCCGATCGCCAGATCCTCCGGGGCTTCGATCCTGAGGCCTGCGCAAGTGCACTGGAGATCCCACAGGCTCTAAGTTTGAGGCACGCTCGGGCCTGAGCATGGATCCAGGGGCCCCACCAGAACGTAGCAGAGGTCCTGGAGGCTGGATCCGAGAACTTGAATCCACTGAGAAATTGGTCGGCGAAGGTGCAGGCGCATCTCTAAAGGGTGTGCTTGGCCCGGTAGTAGGAGATGGTCGACTGGCCTCGGTAGCACGCATGTCCACATCTTTGGTGACCTCCTGAGTTGGCGTAGTGCTGGAATTAGGCGGAGCGGTGGTTGCCCCAGCTCCCCAAGGTCCCATCATCATGGTCATGGGTGGTGGTCCAGTATGCCCAATCATCATTGGCGGTCGCATAATGCCGAAACCTGGTCTAAACATGGGTGGTGGTGGCATGACGGGATTGTAAGGTGGCGGTGGGAAGTGGGCGTGCATGGGGAACTCCATGGGTGGGTGCATGTTACCCGGGAGACAAGGTGGCGGCATACCAGTGGCCATCTGCGGCATCATTGACATCATGGGTGGTGGCATGCTGGGCATGGTGGCAGATGTCATGCTCATTGGATCTTGACTTGAAGGGACTATCGTTGCTGAGGCGGAAGTGATTTCGGTTTTCTCAGCAGCAGCAGTCGACAAGGAGACATTCCCTTCGCTATTGTAAACTGTGGCTGGAGGCGGTGCATTACCTGGGGGAAGTGGAATTGAGCTGTGCAAGCCCAGAGCCACGGGACTGCTGCTGTCCATCATTTCAGACGACTCTGCTTTCACAAGCTTGCCAGTGGATGTCTCTACTTTTATTGCAGATGTAGAGTCCATCAATATTCCATCTTTTGCATCCATCAAATCCTTTTTATCCTTGCCACTCAAAGCAATTTCCGAAGATGTAGCATCAGTGGGCAACCCAGCACTCCCGATTGGAATCGGGATGGTGGCAGGATTCTGGACAATCGAGTTGTCTGGAAGTGAAATAAAATCCAGTAAGAACATGTCCAGAAAAGAACAATATGAAAAAGCTTGGCAAGGGGAAAACTAGGTAATAAGCTGCAATGAGTGCTAGAGCGAATTCATCATTTAACGATGCTATTGTGCACCACAACACCCATTTAACTATGCAATAAACAGTACATTTTCCAGGACAATATATTAACATAGAAATAATAATGGCAATTAAAAACTTTGTAAATTTAAACACCAATAAATTTGCACAAGATGTTCAACATGTTGTTAGACACTAAATTATAAAACAAACTGGTTTCGACAAGTGTTTTCCCAATATGCCGCAAACAAAGGAAAATCGCTCAGGTTTTTTAAAACAAATAATACTCTTAAGATTAGCCAAAATTTGAAAGTAGCCTCAAATAAACGTATTTTTCAACAAATCGAAAATGGCAGGACGAAATTAACGAATGTAACATCCTGCTATTTACCAATATGTTGTGGCATTCCAAAAGCTTGTCCAACCCCGGCCATTGCACCCATAACTGGCATAGTCTGCGTAAGCAAGGATGGAGTGCCCGTAGGCACCATCATCATAGAGGTCGGTGCGGACACCCCAACGGGAAGCCCCATCATGGACATCTGCTGTCCAGCGACCATGGCTAAAAGTCGAAAAGCAGATCGGCATTTGAGAAACCGAAAGCGGGATTTTTAGGCGGGATAGCAAGCAATGAGTGAAACGTGGCAACGACTTACCTGAAACGGGCAATCCAAACTGGGACTGGACCATTGATGGAATAATGGGCAAGGCATTTTGCGATGCTGTACTAACGTCGATGCTAGATTTCACGTCGGTGCTCATGTTTTCTTTTTCGTCGGTTTTGATGGTGTCATCTTGCATGTCAAGTTGGTCCTTGTCAGACTTGCGCTTCTCGTTTTCTTTCTGCAGCAGCTTGAGCCTTTCTGGCATGGTGTCCTCATCGATCATGCCACCATCTTCGAGCGCGTCCAAATCCACGTTGCTGGGGATTTTGTCATATGGGATGTAAGACACACCCAAGTCCGCATCCCAATAATCCTTGTAATCCTTTCCTTTTACGCCTTTCCCTGGAGCCCAAGCCATCTGAAGAAGTGAAAATAGTCATGAAATGAACGGTCAACAGACCAAATGACAAAAGGAAAATGAGAGCGTACCGTTATGTTCTTCCCTTGAAGCTTGATGTTTTTCAACTTTTGAAGCGCTCTGTAGGAATCCTGTCTTCGGTTCATGCAAACAAATGCACATCCCCTTGGAGGAATAAGCTACATAAGAGTAAAAAGAGATGGATTTGTAACAAAAATAATAAAGCCAGCACATAATCTAGAATGACAATATTAAATGATATGATCACTATACTCAAGATTTTGTAAATTTAATATTTAGAAAAAAGAAGCACAAAAAACTCACATCAATAGCGACAATATCGCCAAATTCTCCAAATGTATCCGCCAAATCTTCCTCTGAAATCAATTTTGATACGTGACCCAGCCACAAGGTCGTACTACAAACTAAAAACAAATAACAATCAAAAATTAGCGAGGAAAATTCGTTCAGACGTATCAACATGTACGAGTTTGGCCAAGTATGTACCACTAAGATGATCTCGTTTTATTGGAGGTAATCCCCTTTTCTTCCTCTCCTTTTCTCGTTCCCTCTCCTTCTCCCTTTCTTTCTCCTTTTCCTTCTCCTTCTCCTTCTCCTTCTCTCTCTCACGTTCGCGGGAACGCGAGCGGCGATCTCGCTTGTGACGACTGCGGGTCCTGGACCCAGATCGAGATCTTGAAGACTTCCTGAAGCCACCCCGCCTTACGGGGGATCTAGAGCGAGAACGGGTTCGATGCCCACGTTTTCTGGACCTAATCATTTAAAAGCACAAAGGCGCAAATGTTAAGTTTGGTTTGTAGTCTAGCAATCAAACAATTTTAAGATATTGGTGTGATGAACAATAAGTGGGTCATAAAACCTTATCCATTGTAGTACCTAAAAAATTTGGAAAGCACATGTAAATTGTACTTAAATTGTATTATTTCATTCAAAAGTGGCTTTTGGTTTTACAAACTCATTCAATTTTACATTCAATTTTTTTTTAAATAAGAAATTGTAAAACCTTCCGTGTTCAAATTCATTAAAAATATTAACTATAGAAATTAATATTTCCTGAACCACTATTGTCATCCGCACCCATTTAAGAAGATGATTAAATGATATGGAAATAAAATCTTTCAATTATAAGCAAGAATTTATACAATTTGAATAGCAAGGCTAATAACAAACTCCAGCAGATGTTGAAAAAAATTAAAACTAAAAACAAGGAAATTCAATAACAATAATTTAAATGTTAGTCCTTGCCTCCCTTTTCACTAGAAAAAGTGCATGAATCATACTTGCAATAATCTAATCATAGAACCTACCTTGAGCGTGATCGAGATCTTGATCGCTCCTTTTTCCTTCCCGGTGAACGCGCACGCTCGTCCCTCTCAACTCGTTCATATCCCTTGTCGGTCTCCATTTCTTGCTCTTCGTCCCGTTCATCCGTTGGGGACATATCGTCCAACTCGATGACTTCTGGAAACTGTTGCTCGGTAGTCATGACAGGGACTTGATTCAGCGGCGGGATAGGCAGAAAGGCTGGGGCAGGCAGACTTGAATCGTTGGGCATTGAATTCAGGCCGGCCATCATCCCAGGCGCTGTAACAGGAAGCATGGAAGGATACGCCGGAAGTTCGAACTGGAGCTGCGCCATGGGTGGCAGAGATGCTGAAGTCGTTTGAAACGGGATGGTCTAGCAAGAAAAAAAAATTATGAAAATAGGATCTACCAGATTCTGTGTTTGGCCAAATTTTGGTTTTCGCTTGTATGAGCAGTTTGGCAATTAATTCAGATCATTGAAATTACAACTAGGCCGACCATGAAAAAGAAAACCAATGGTGAATTCCATTCGTAAAATTAAATTTCAAAACAAAAATTGCCACAATAACCGGTTCTGAAGTATAAACCAGCATTTTTCAGTTTTCCCAAAACCAAGAAAATCGAGCATAGGTTCACAACAGATAAGATAATGTTCGTATACAACCATACAGATAACAAGAACACCACCAAGAAATGTTTGTTCGGTATAGCATTCGTGTTTAGCCAAATGTGTTAAATGGTCAATAGGCAATTCGTTACCAAATTTGAACTATTGTAGGCAGCATGCCAAACTATTACTTTGGGAAACTTTTTATAATGACTATTACTTAAACTTCTTGGCCTTACAATGCTGTGTAAAGCATCTCGAACCTATAGACGTATGAAGTTGAATGAACATCCACGAGAAACTGGTAGAACAAGTTAGCTATCCTTGCACATTCCTGGAAAATCACTTGCCTGAGCAGCTGTTATAGGTTGCGCAAAATCCTCAGCTGTCCACATTCTCTGCTGCTGTAACTGTTGTTGTTGCTGCTGCTGCTGTTGCTTCGACAACTGCTCTTGCAGACTAATTTCCGATTTTAATACTTCTGTCTGTTGTAGCGTCTGTTGCATTTGTTGGATCTGACGCATAAGGTCAGGATTGGAGAGAAGATTTTGTGCCATGCTGTAAGATTTAAGAAGTTCGGATGCTCTAATTCCAACCACCAATTCACGATCAACTCCCAAGTTTTTTCCATTATAGCTTTCGACTCAATGATGTTAAGATCAAAAAGGATCGGACAACTACTGAGAAAACACCGGCGTTGACGTAAAAAATATTGCAGATATACAAACCTTAGCACCATTGTAGTACCACTATCATCTACAGATGATGTTTGTGGTTCCTCCTTTTTCTCCTCCTCATCATCATCTTCGTCGCTGTAGTCAAAATCTAGAAGGTTCTATATATACATAGCGGTATAAAAATTAATACTGCATTCCAGTTACTTTTGGGAAAAATGAAATTATTTTATTTTTCCTAAGAATATTCGTGAATATAATCCTCATTACTTTGTTAAACTTAACGGTGTTCTCCTGCTCAATAGGTTTAGCTTGGCCTTGCTGCGAGAGAAGACTCGCAAATTGCTGAAGTTGTAACATTACGCTGTTCTCTGCTAAGGGTTGGTTAACCGTATTTTGAAGACTCGGCTGCAAAACGTTTGCTGATGTTGACTGTAAAAAAATAAAACAAACATGCAGCTGAGGTTTTTCAATAAACATTTCAGGTTTTATTAAAATATGTAACAAGTAAGAACGTTTTGTTAGTTTTGCTTGGAATCTTTGCTAAATAAACTTTAAAATGCTAATGTTTCAGTACAATGTCACAGGGAACTTACCTGACTACACATTTTTCTTTACTTACCTTTGTATAAACATGTTGCCTCGTGAAACACCAAAAAATTAGCTTGAAGTGCCCAGTGACATCTTACCAACTTAATTGCAGCAAGATATACAACTCAACTCTTTAAAATCTAACTATTCTTAAAACAACCTGCTAATTGCATGATAAATTCTTAATGTTACTCATGCCAAGTAGATATGTTTAAGTGTTTCTGCCATAAATTGTCTGAAAACTTTCCCAAATACAGGGGGTACCGATAATACTTTTGATTTTAGGCTCATAAACATCATGAATTGTGACATCTTTTATATACGAAATTTAGTTATGCCTTTAAGGAGAAAAAGAAAATTTTAATAAAAATAAGGCATTGTAAGACTTAAAAGACCAACCTTATTCTCCATCTTTAATTTAAGGATGTGTGTTTAAGAATCACGGCAGCATGAAAAATTACGTCAAATAACTCCCAGATTTTACATTCTGCTAATTTATGACAGCTTCTCAAAAATAACTTTGTCATCCTTCTGCAATTCCCACATGACATTGTTGCTAACTATGTACCATCTATCTCTCCCAGTTAGTCAAAAAACTAAACAACAAAAATAAAATAAAACTGAGCCTGCAATTGATGAACAAATGGGGAAAAGCAACTTAATTTTGAAACTGAAATGCATAAAAAACTAGCACTATGCCATTTTGGGTAGCATTGACAAATTGACTTTTTTCTTCACATTGCCCAGCTTTTGTCACTACAAATAAAAACAAATGTACTGAATGATATTGGCAAGAGAAAATTTTTCTAAAACAAAAATCAACGTGGTACTTCATTTTCGGCCATTAACATAATTTCAGTTGGTATTAACACCAACAATGCAGCAATTGTTGCTTCAACCATAAGTTAATTTTTAAACTTCCCTAGCTTTCAAAACAAATTTACCTGACCACCCTTGTAAAGAATAAAGTTCGTCTGAAGTCATACCACCGAACATTCATTCAGCAAATTAGGTTACAATTTACCTGAATGTCTAGTCAAAAATTCAGGAAATTACATTACCGCCATTAACATGATAGTACTGCACAGCAGCAATGGTAGAGCTACAAAGCACCAATTATCTGCATGGCAACATGAATAACAAAATAAATAATCACAAAAGTCCAATTTCCTTTGATTTTAAAAAAATCCTAGCATGTTGCTCAGCAACATGCCTCATCAAGCTTGCAGCAAAACTATACTCGAATTGACACACCTAACTAGGATCACATCATCAAGTTTTTCAACCAACTAAACCTAAACAGTACATTTTGATCTGCAAAACCCATCCAATTTGTTCCTAACATGTTTCAGGAAATTACTTTGAAAAATCATAAACTTTAGCCATAACAAAGGAATTGGGAATGGTCATCAAGATCAGTACAGTAATTCACGAAATAATTTCCTGACTAGTTTCAAAAGCGCATATAGAAATTAATCTTGTTTAGATTAGAATGAGTGAAACTGTCAAGCCCTAGAAGTTACATCTCACCTGCTGCGACTGCTGTAATAGTTGTGTTACAGTTTTCAACGCCAAATCGTTATCAAGTTGACTGTTGGAGCTATCATTCACCCAGCCAGACCATCCTGAACCATCTTGTTGACCTTTCTTCCCCAGCGTCGGAGTTCCCACAGAGGTGGGAGTGGACTGTTGATGGATCGCGTGATTTGGATTTGCCATGTCTAACAAGGGCTGTATCACGTCTGCGGTAAAAACCGCATTCTTTTGCCACAGGTTTAACACACGAACTATCTTGCTCTTGAACGAAAAACAAGGGGGAATTCAAGCATTTGCAACACAAAGTGTTGCTAGCTAGCACAGAAAGTGTCATTTCGCATTTACCTTCTCCTCGGTCGGACATTTGAAAAGGTTTTGAAACGTAAGGTTAAAATTGCGGGCAAAACGACCAGCAAACACATCCTTATCCGCTCCAAATTGGTGCCGTGATTGACGCACGATGGAATCTATGACGTATAAGCCAGGTACTTTGTACTCCACACGACACTACATAAAAAAAAGGAAATGAGATTAGGGCAAAATAAAATTATCAATTCTTCTCGAACAATAATTCCTCTCTTTGCCTTACCTTTTGTATGAACTTCTCCACACTCTGTACAACGTGCTTGTAAAACTTTACAGCTTTAATAGCAGCTTTTGTGATGGCTGTCATCTTAGCTTTCGAGATGGGAGGCTTGCCCTCATAGAGCGATGACAGCTGAAAATACAAAGGATATGGTTATTGTCCAAGTGGCTAAGAATGTTTCAGTAAATATGTTGAGTTTGAACGAAATTGCATACACAGCATGAATTTAATAAAAATATGTCAGGCAGTGTACTAAATAGTGGGATTTCATTTTTGCCATTTAGATATGATCTATATAAAGGAAGATTCAAAACTTTTACTGGAAACCTGCCAAGTTAGTCATGTTTTGACCCACCTCAATGTCAGACAAATAACAGATGTAAGAGAATTAAAAGTAAGAACTAGCATTGAAGCAGTGCACGAACAACTAGCAATTTCAATACACTATAGTGTGACCTTTGACAACATTTAAATATCGCCTTATATATTTGGCAGTTAACATTTCTGAAATATTTCGAGACGTCTTGGGCTTATACAGGACCATAAACAACAGGTTAATGTATTTTGATCGTGCAACTTTGATGTTTAAATGTATAACATTCAACAAAGTTTAATACTGCTGTACTAAGGGAAAGACCTTTTTTGATCATATACTCCAAAAATATAGCCTAACCTGCTAACCTTCCCTATATCATGTGAATATATAAACAATATTAGGCACTTTGTAAGCAAGCAGAAGATTACTTTACAGAAAGAGAAACTTGGATCGATGATACGGGACTTGACAAATATAAAAATTGATTATTAGTCAGGGTCCTTCAAGCACTAACGTTCCAATCTTCGTAGGCCTAACTAGATGTATGGGAATGCACGTCTCCCATAAACGCCTATACTTTTTATATGGTGCATTGGGATTAGGCAATACTAGGCCTCTAATCCGCACATAATATACTCAAATTAAAAACCAACTACTGTATATCTAAGGTTTTGGAATCGGCAGATTTGGATGGAACGTTAGGCTTAACGACACAATAAGAAAGTCTTGGCTCGAATGTATTCAAGTTCTTTTCGAATGATGGTTACCTCATTGTTGAACGCGGTGACAGCCTCCATTTTCTTTGCTGGTTGTTGATTATTAGGATCAATTACATGAATTTCTGATACGAAAATACATGCGATTACCCGTTTATTTCGCAACGGGCGACTTTTCCATTACAAAGCAATCATAGCAATGTTAAAAAACATGGCGGCTTCGAACGCAAATGCACACGAGGATGAGACAAGCGACGCCATTGGCTAACCTGCAACAGGGCGAGCCAATCGCGCCTCAGCTAACATAATTTTTGGCAAAAGCGTCTACACGTGAGGGGGTTGGGCTAACGAAATTGACGAGGGCAAATCATCAACAACCGGAAACAAAATAGCCAGGGACATCTCATTAGTGATGTCAATAATACGATAAATTTCAATGAATTAAAATGATACATTCGACAAACAAATTTTACAAAGATGTGAGGAAATAAATTGTTATTGCAAAGTTCGAAGAGAAATGGACGGAAAATAAATCAATTATTGTAACCAGTGATTGTAACACAAACATGAAATCAGAGGCCTTTTAGATCCTTTGGGAAATAAAAATTGAATGAACCGAAATTCTTCGAGTACATTACAACGAAACATGTCACAGACCAACATTTTTGGTTTAAAAAAATTAAAATCTTACATTAGCCACGATCACAGATGCTGACAAAATCGGCAAATTTTGAAAAGTAATTGGTGAAGGAAATAATGCAGAATTGATTGTTCATTTTTGGCAGTAAATTTTCCAAAAATGTTGAAAGATAAAGCTTGGGGCTAAGAAGATGAGCGATTTGAATTAAAAAAGTATACACAGTCAAAATGAGAAAAATAAAATATAAACTTAAAAACTAATATCTGCCACAAAATTCTCAGAAAATCCACAATAATTTTGCAGTCCAACGATCAATCCTTATGTTTTGACTATGCATTATAGTAATATCTACTGTATGTATCCTCGATGTACATAAATGTCAGAAAGCTTCAGAATTTTTCTTTCAAATATACACACTAACTAGAAATTCATTGTGAAAGGCATAGGATTCATCCTCGACTTAATATGAAACAAATGAATTAAGTTGGAATGATTTTTCACGAATAAGTCAAGGAAATGTAATGACGGGTGGGGTTAGGGCCAACACGTTTTTCAGCATTGCTTTTCTGCCTCGCATGATAATGATTTAAGATGAGATTCGTAGGGAAAATGTAAAATAATTACGAAATGTGTAGCTAGAAAACGATTGATAATGATAGAAAGAAATGACAAAAAAAAAAAAAAACGATGAAAAAAGTGGAAAACTGCAAAACGAGATGTTCACAGATTAAATAAATCACAGAAAGAGAAAATACCCGAGAAATGTGAAAGGGGTACCTTGGAGTTGCACACTTTTGCTTGCCAGTTTCCAGGGCAATGTGTTCGTGGTGTGAATAATAAAATAGTAACAAGAAAATGTGCAAGTTTTTCTCATCATTTCACGCACAAAAAACCACGAACTTCGACGATGAATTTCTCGAAATTCTCCCTGAATTTTATTCGGTTTGGTCTGTCTTCGATGAAGGATATATCGGCCAGCAGGCGATTGAAGGCGGAGAGAAAACGTTGATAATGGGCGGGATCAGACTGACTGGACAGCAGTTCTTGCATCAATTCATGATAGTATTCCTTCAAAATTAGCCAAAATAGCACACAAATTAAAAACTGTAGCCATAAATAAGGCAGTAAAAACTAAAAATTATGCTCACCTGATAACAGCAAATAAGCGCGTATAGCGTACCACTAGCTGTAATAGTAACGTCAAAATCGGTCGTTTGCAGTAAAACCATATCAAAAATGACCTGAAAAAAAATCAAACATTTAGCACTTAAACCTACCTAAGATGTTTTCCATCAGCATTAACCAGCATAACGAGAAAAACAGGAGGAAACGAGCAATGTCAATTATGCTCACACAAATTTCTGATAAATTTCGAAGGCATTGTGGTGTCCAAAGATGAACATGAAGTACATTTTAAATGTAACATTACATTAACATTTCGGGCTCATGGATAAAGTAAAAATAAAACCATTCGACAACTTACTTTTAAGAAAGGTTTAACGAGCTGAAATGCCAGCGTTTCCTGTTGCCGTGTCCGAAACATATATGTTCCCAACACGGATAAGAAATCCAAGCAGAGGGTGACAATTTCCGTACCGAAGCTTTGGTTGTGTGCGTCAAGGCAAATCGGGAGTTGGCAATGACAACATTAAGCAATCACAAACATAAAAAGGATACTTTCGAAATGCCAGTTCGATGGAGCCGATTAGATTCCTAATGAGTTCATCGGGCAAATGGCACACCTTTTCTGGATAGACCTCGCACACAAAAGTCACCATTTTGAAGTACTGCAGGCAAAGGCGTGGAAATCTCAACAGCTCGGCATTCATGATGGGCATTATTATGTTGAGTCCCAGAAGCGCGATATCAGCAGCAGAAATCACATTACCTTCTGGAATGTCTACGAAAGCAATAACGAAACAGCAGTTCAAAAAGCTACCTCAAAGAACAGCGTGCGATCATAAAAAAACTTGGCACGGGATGGTAGTGAAAGCTCACCATATTGTCCGAAATCTATAAAATCCTTAGACAACAGATTTGTCAGCAGTTCCATGAGCAAAAGGATGTCGCGATACTGATCCTCTTCAGCCGTTGACTCGCGGCTCTGCACACCTGCGTAAAAATAGACAACATGTGGCAGGCGCTGTTAAAACGTGTACCTGACCGTTTCGTGCAATCTTACCTGTATTGTACTTTGCAAAAGCCTGAATCATCGACAAGCAGCATGTGTAGAGATTTTGGGAATCAGCCTACAAAGCAAAAAAAACCCTATTCAGCAGTTACTCCTTCAAACCTTTTAACACAACTCGAAATGAATATGGAAATTTGATGCGTGAGTGAGTTTTTAATATCTGACTTTAGTTGTATACACTTAAATACAAATATTTACCTGAGCTAAAAAACACAACGAACGCTTAGTGGTTTCGCAGTAGAACTCCAGGATTAACTCCACCACATCTTGGTAATTATGATAGACTTCGAGGAGGGAGATGCTCTCGTTAAGGATGGGCAATAAATAGGTGAACATGGTCTGCGAGTTGTTTGCATCGCAACCCTGAGCAACCCCTGAACCGAAAGATGAAAGTAGCAGTGAGATTAGCAATATTTCATAAACCACAAAAACATCCATTCTCGTTGGAAAAAATGCACCAAATTACCTGTGAATGATTCCAACAAATGAATGATTTCCTTCTTTACGTTCTGCTCGTGAAAGATTTTCCTGAAGCCTTCGTGCATCACCAGATTCTTCAGACGATCCTGCAAAGGTTTTAAGACTTCTAGCAGCAACGACTCGCTACTAGCAGAATTAGGAACGGCAGAATACGTAAGCACCAAGGCCTTCAGCAAGTTACGCTTGCCCATTTTCGGAAGCTGGGCCAGATTAGTGATGGCCTGTTGCCTGAGAATAGCCCACAGTCCATCGCACTTTACAATCGAGGCACATCTGGAATTCAGAATAACGACAAATGATTAATGGGAAAATTAACAAAAAATTAGGCCTATGTATTGAAAATCTCTGTAAATTTGTTTGCATCATTGAATATTTTTTCGTTGTCTAACCTTTCTTTGCTTTCCACAAGAGCTACCAACAGTTGAATAGTGCTTTCAACCAAAGATGGTTCGGACACCCATGACGATAAATTTGAGTTGATTTTCTCGAGCAGAAAACCCAAGGTCCATTGGCCAGCTGGGGTATCCTGTCCAAAAGCAGAGGTCAAAGACTTGCTCAACTAGAAAACGATTAAAAGATGTTAATTTTATGCCGCTACCAATTCTTTCCAAGGACCAAACCTGGTTACGAAAACAAGCACTTGCCTCAGAATAGTAAGTTTCATTAGGCAACAAATAGGAAAGCGACCAATGCGTCAAAAACCACATGAGGGATGTTCCCACTTCGGGACTCAAGACATGAATCAGGTTGTTCTCGATGGCTCTCTTCTCTATCTCGCACAAACGAAAGATCACTGCCACGAGCCTGTAGAAAAATACAAATAACCAAACATTATGAAATGGAGTATAAAAAGTGCTTTTAAAACCATGAGATTTACAGCGTACCTCACAACGTGATCGGCGCTTTGCTCACATCCTGGGATGTCAGATGTCGGAGAGCTTATCGAAGTCAAGACTTTTAGCGTGACGTCGATATCGACATTGGGCACTTGCTTGATGGAATAGTGCATGATTTCGGTGGGGATCAGAGTAGTTTCTCCGTCATTGTTTAAGGCGAGAATGTGACCTTAAAATGAGAGAGCACATTACGATTATTTTTTTAAAAAAAAAGAACGTCCTGCATATTTTTCCAAAACAGCCCAAAAACACTCGCATCGTATTAGGCAAATTCTTACCTGTGAGCAAAACCAGCCAATGGATATCTTCGTATAGGCTTATCAGATGTTTGGTGGCTGCAGTGATGTCACTGCTGGATGCAAAAGCTTGATGAATCCTCTGCAAACTTTCCTGAAGAGCATTAGCTCTGTTCTCCAATAGCCTAAAGCAAGATTAGCATTCTTTAAAAAGGCGAAATTTCTCATACTAGCAAAAAACGATAAATTACCGCCAATTAATTACCTTGTCAAGAGAACGATGTTATGCTCCAAGGCCCTTCGACCAATCATCCCGATGATGGTCAGTTGATCTTTGTATCGTACTTGATCGCTCTCCGTAGCTTCGTCAATTACTTCATTTTCGGCATCCGTCGTCTGAAAGTTTAAAGATTCAGTTATTCTCAAACTGAACAACAACACCAAAGGCAGCAAAGTGACTTCAAGTTAGCACGTACATCCACTCTGGTTCCTTCAGGAGGAGCGAGATGGCACTGCAGATACGTATCAAATACCCTGGTGGCTGATAAACTGCTATACTCGCTGGGACTAATCTGCCCATCCCGCATCAATGACAGCCACGCATCCAAAAGACGTTCGAAGCCTTCCATGTATACTTGATCATCTTTGTGAAGCTGCGTGTGAGAAACAGGTGAAAGTTCGGCAAGCGTTATTTGATGCATGCAACTGTAATATTGGAATGAGTTCATGGCTACATTGTTATTACTTTTTATGCTTCCAGTAGTAAATATTTAAACTTTTGATGGAATTTTTCATACTCTAACCTGTTATGACTCTTGTAAACTACTGAACTAACAGATGAATTAGGAGAAATAAAGGAGTATGGAATGGAAAACTGGATGATTTTCAAAGAAAATTACAAACAATATATCCAAATCTAAAACTAAATTTGATAAAATTAATGAAAACTCCTCGACTAAAGACAATTTTATTCAACTACTTACCGCTTCTTCCTGCGAGGCTGCGTGAGAACATCTGCAGGTAAATGAAGTAAGTTGCTCTAAGAAGGAGTTTAGAAGTTCGGCAGGCAAGTGCAGCATCACCGACGATGGAAAAAACAACACTAATTTGCTGATTAAATTTGCAAGGCCAACCACTTCATGCTCCAATACATCACCACTGTAAAAAATCACATGAGGAATTGGCATTTTCAAATGGTGAATTGAAGGTTCCCAACGGCCCCAAATAATCAGGTCCTTACGATGTAAGCAGTTTTAAAAGACCCTGTAGGAAACATGTCAAATATTCGACCCTAGCGTCCATCGTTGCAAACACTGTGCCATGCAGTGAACCCAGCTGAATGAGGCAATTCAGAGAATGATGAGCAATTTCTGGCTGGTTGCGAATCTTCCAGTGAATCTGTGAAGAAACCCAATAAGTTAACTTAACGAAGAGGGGGCGATTCGAGCCAAAAATATTTTTTCATAAGGCTTTCACGTACTTTGTAAAATAATTCCGTTACACTACGATCTAAAATAGTATCTCTCCACGATGGACCTGGGCGCAAAAATGGCGACTGGTCGGCTTCAAAAACGCAAACCACTTTTCGAGGCAGTGGAAGATATCGTGAATTAAGGAAAAGTAAAATGCAAGGTAATTGAACATGTGCTAAAATTATTTTATGATTTAAAAGCGATTATATTAATATAACAAATTTATAACACTTTCTAAATTTAATATTTTATGAGAAAGAACAATTCATAATTATTTCCGAAAAAAACACAGAACAACAAGTCCCAAAATATAATCGCAAAAGGATATGATTGCTATATATAAAATTCCAGCTTAAAATTTGTTCGGCAATGCACAGAAAGCGATTGAGTAGCACCATTAATTCTCTATTAAGCGTCGAGCGCTCCATTTCGCACAGCACTTGGATGCTAAACTGAAATATTCTTTTTAAATCCGTTCCCTAGTAAAAAGATGAGAAATTAACAAGAAATCAAGAAACACAAATTAGGAAAAACTGTGAAATGTTTATTTACCTCAAAATCCTTCTTAGCTTGAAAATGAGTTTCCCAAGTTAAGCCGACATCACTCGAAGAATTGGTGGTGGCATACTCATTAAGAAGACTACATAAAATTGAACAGCCAACAGTTTGCTGGAAAAAAAAAATATCATTTTAAAACAGTCTGTGTTTCATCGATTCTAATTCAACCACAACTTGACAACAATAAAAAATTATGGAAATCAGCTACCATCGTCATATTTCCACTGGTAATCAATCGGGAAACCTCTGTAAGAATTTCTTCCCTGGATTCTAGGGAGCCTTCCACTCTTCCTCGCTTTACCATTATGGCGATTACTTGCAGCATTTGCTCTCTTACATAAGGTTGCAAGCTGAAGGGGGGAAAAATAAACAATAATTTATTCGGCTGAACAAAATGCTGGACTGAAAAAAACATTAAAATAAATCACCATATATTTTTATGTTGTTTTTAAAATTATTTTATATTTTATATTGACTTTTTAAAAAAGACTGCTGCGCTTGATTATATGGCGTGATTGAAAGAAATGGGGCAAAACTTTTCCAGGTATAGGTGGGGTCAAAAATATCAATTTTCAATGTAGGAATAGGTTTTGTCTCTGTAAATAGAAACATTTTTACGAATTAATGTAGCCAAATTTTCTATAACTACTACATGCACATAATTAATAAAATTGGCTAATTTTCAATAAAATAACCCAAATGAGGCTTCATTAAAACAAAATAATGCTTTGAGATATGAAGGAAGCGTTGTCGAAAATTCAATATCATCAATGACCGGGAGTCACATCTAAACATCAACAATAATGCAATTTGATTGAAAAACCAAAAGTGACGCAGCAGCAGCAATGATTTAGAAACTCAATGATGTTTGGCAACCTGGTGTTTTCCAATATGTACTGCAGCAGGTAGGATCTCAACGCCTGAATGTCTTCTTTGCCAAGGGAAGACCATTCTCGGATGATGGCATCCTTCAGCAGCACAGCTGTTTGATATAAAACGTATTCTACTTTGGTAGTTTCTAAAAATACATTTGATAAAGTCTTTAAATTCATTGTCAAATTTTTCAAGCAAATGATGGCACGTAATAAACAGGTGAAACACCTACCAAATATGTGCTTGCATAACGCGTATGGTGATTTGGTTCTTCTAAATTTGAGAAAAATTTCCTCGGCTTCACGCCTTCGTTCATTTGTCACCAGATTTGGAGGAGACTAGAAAGCGTGAGTAATATTGATTTAAATATTGATTAGAAAAAAATACGAAAAATGGCAAAGCAATGGCTTTGCAACAACGGATGGCTGGGATCGACGTTCCAAAAATTGTTCAACGTGCATGCATGCATTCCATTCCATCTGACCAAAAATAAACATTGAATATTTCAACACATTTATGAAATAAAACATCCATAACACTCCAGATACATAGCCAGACATATCCCAAATTAAAAACTGATGCTTCAATTGCGCTTACCAAGACAATTTGGGCCGAATTTTCCAATTCAGTAATCACACCTGCCATATTTCAGCCAGGTTCTAATAAAAAATTCTATAACTTCCAAACCAAAGAAATAACTCCGTGGAATCAACGCCAGCTACGGGCGAATGCCATGCTGCTGGCAAACCATGATAAAGCGTAGGCTGAAAGCAAATTTGCGCATTCAGGTTTTAAGAATGTAAAAGCGCTTTATCTATTAGCTTTACAGCATTTAACAGGCGGACTCAAATAAAAGCTTTCACGAAAAGCACTTTTAGCAGTGGTAAAGTCTCGTAGGT